>JAZHYW010035901.1:0-19574 GCA_037355805.1 Ixodes ricinus | reverse complement strand
AAAAAAAAAGCTCTGATTTTTATAATTTTTAAATTGACGGCCATGACCCGGCAAATTCAGGCGATTGGTTAATTTGTCCTTTCCAATTATTACTGAGAATTGTTTACAAATTGAATATTGCTAGCTGAAAAGGGCATCACTCATTTTGCGCAATTTTTAGGGTCCGCAGAATTCAACACACAAACGGTAGTAATTCATAGCAGGTGTATTCCCCATGTTTTCAGACGCTGAGGCGTCACCGACTTACTAGATTTAACAGACCTCGATCGCGTGGAGCCTCGCACATTACGCGTCGACTGGACGAAATAAGCCGGGATTTAGTTGAAACGAATCTGGAAGTCAGCCACCGCTTCTTCCTGCCAGTTATTTTGAGGAAATGTTTGTTCACTTGTTTACAAAAAAAAACTTAGTAATTAACAACAGAACACATTGAAATCAACAGGGTATACGCAGTCGCTTTCACTGAAGTGTTTCGCTAAACACGCGAGAGGTTCTCGAGTTTCGGTTTCCTATTTTCAATTTGATAAGACGCTCCTTTCTCAGTTTTTCTTTTTCTTTTTTGGCCGAATCATAATAAAAAATACGTCCTCTTCGCTGTGGTAGGTGTCTAGTGGGGTAAAACTCTGGATATTCCATCTTTTTTATGCAATTTTTGTACTGGGGTGAAGGAACAGCCAAAGAGAAGAGCACACCACCATCCCAGCGCTTTGACACCTCAGCGTCAAAAATGTTTCTTAGCGCGACTACGCGTGCCACGGTTTCAAGCTTTGGTAAAATGTCCTACTACAAATGGCACTTCACCAAATAAACACAACGCGTGAAAGAGGCTTTGCCGCGCCTTACCTAAACTATGGTGCCTGGAGCGCATCTCCGACTGGTGTGCTTAGCGTCCTATGCCGCCCATACATCAAAACTGGTCACGAAGTGGCAACAAATGACGTCACAGAAGCCGGAGTGTCATGCTGTTGAATGTCGCGATCCTGGCGGATGGTCGTAGAAATGCTGGCGAAAAGCACGAGCGAACGCGAGTGTCGCTGTCGTCACAGCGTCCCAGGCGTCCCAACTTCCGGCTGCTCGTAGCTTCCGTGGACTGTCACAATGGAGAGCGACCTGCAGCAGAACAGGCGTCTGCCACAGCCACCACAGCTGCTGGGACACCGCCAGGGTCGTGACCGGCGACAGCACGACACTTCTATGACGTCATCAGGCGGAAATCGAGGGACCACTTCTTTTGGACGCGGTAAACACACCAGTCGGAGACGCGCTCCATGTATGCCATACCGAAACAGCGCATGAAGCGAGCAGACAAGTCGAGGGATCCAAGATCGGCGCGGTTACGAGCCCTAGGCGCGGTCCGTCCTACCCGCGACGTCACGAACGATGATGATGACGGCTTGAGAAGCGCCCCCTGTAGTTCGCGCACGCCGCCAATAGTTCTAGGCGAGACGGGCATAACAAACGAGGCTTTAGCGACATCCACCAGGTGCCCTTTGCGAATCCTTTAATTCTTTTTTAAAATTCCTTCACGGGTCTTTTTTAAACTAGAGATTCGTTTGTCCGATGTGAAACTGCTCTGTTGAACACGTGTAGACCAAGAAATAAGCGTCAGAAATTTCGTTTGCAGTTACCATTTAAGGTTACTTGGAAAGTAACCTTTGCTTCCTCGATTACTTCAGCAGCTTCATGATGTTATCACTTCCAGCATCGAGGAATGTTATATCAAAATAAGAAAAATATTTCTGGAAGATGTTCCGGGCTATTGAAGATTGAAAATCACACCAAATGAACAGGGGACTGGTGTTCTGTTGTTATATTCACGCTCTACTGTGACCACAATGTATCTTTCCCACGTCAAAAGGCAACGGATTTGGAAAATATTAAATATAATTAAATATAAGCGTGAGATGAGCTCCAGGAATATTACAAAGCTTATTCACGATGGTCCTGCCATTTGGCAGACCGGCCATACGCACTGTCCATTTGTGGATTGGAATCACGGGTTTACAAACTACTCATCTCAACGGGTGTGGAGCGTCAATCGCTCACCTTGATGTGTAAAAGGATCTTACTTTTTGTCACAATATTTGGTTATGATGATTTTACGTGCACCGTGTACACAGATACTTTCAGTCAGATTTATAATTATTTTAAGGCTGGAGGGTGGATTGTTTGAAAGGTTAATAAAGACGCAGATGCTACACTGGCCATCAAACTTCGCAATGAAAGGTTTTTTGTAGAGAACTCAGACTTTACAGTCCGAGCTCGAAACACACAAAAAAACTACTATATATTATATACTGTCCTGACAAAGAGTTTAATCTGCTGTCATACTGCTTTTCAGCACTCGTTTTATTTTTTTTTTTGTTGTTTGCAAGATCCCATCAAAAAGGACCATCATAAATGTGTTCATGGTCCATCAGGCTGATGGTGTCACGTATATTGGGACAATGAGTGTCTGATGGCTTGACGGACTGATAGTGTGATAGTGTGAAGGTTTGATGGTCTGTTGTTTTGTATGACGTTTGTGAGCCTGGTATCTTGACGGCCTGTTGGTCTAATAATCAGTGTGCGTTCCTAAACAGTCATAAACCGACAAAAGACATACAGCTGTAAAATCATCTGTAAACATTATTTCGTGCCTATTAATATATTTTTTTAATGTTGCGAGGTCTTCACAAGCCGTCCGAAATCCCCGTGTAAACCTAAAAACAATATTTTTACTTCAGTTATGTTACGGCTTGTCGTTATTTCAATGTCTAAATTGCTCAACGCTGTGATTAAACCGCTGAAACAAAACGGAAATGAAAATGCATCTAACTCACTCGCTTTTTCGCGACTGAACAACCATTTATTTTATCGGTCTTCACTCTGTAGCTATCCACAAAAGGGAGTTTTCGTAGACCGCGTTTCCCCCTCCGCTAAGCCCTCCGCAACGAAGAAGCCGCTACTGCGCCTGCGCGCCGATGGCCCTGACTGTAGAGTTCCGGATATCGTAGCGGGTTTCGGAGAGCGTTGCGGGACGGCGAAACCCGCCTACAAAATCTCCCTAATGTCTCCACGTCCAAGCTGGGCATAACGGCGTCGTGCGACAGCGTATAATACACTAAGCCTCGTCACAACGAGAATGCGGCAAGCCTAGACTTGCTGCACTCGCGGCCTTTTTACTGTTTCATCTTACACACATTTAGTTCATATTACACGTACGTCTAATGAATAGATTTCCGATCATGCAAAGTGTGTTTTATGGCAATTCTCTGCTAACAGAACCGTAAACATGTTGTCTGCTTTACATCCAAGGAGGATCAGCAAAGCGTTTCCCCGGCGGACCAAGGCACAATTTAAAACAAAACTACACTTCCGAAAAGCATACCTGGGTTTTGTAACAAGGTGCCCCCACGACCTTCCGTGTGTCTCAGGGCACTTTTTGAGGCGGGTTATATTGAATGTAACACTGTATTATCAAGCCACACCGCCTACGCATGCGGGGCGAGGAGAGATCTTTTGCGCCGCCTCTCGGCCACTGCTATAACATCCCGAGGGTGACCGGTTTCTATCCACCACTGCAAGGTGCCATGGGCAGAATGATCAGACTTTTTGACGTTCTGATGTTCCATCAACATAACCTGGTGGTATCACTTTGGTGATATCAAAAACGTTTCCATTTTAAGTCAGCCACAACCGTTTGGATGGTCTGTCTGCCACTACCAGAAGTCTTTGGAAGTCTGTAAGCCAGCATCAAAGGACTTACGATGATCCAGTGAGACCATAAAAAAAGTTTGTCGGGCCATCAAGATTGTCGAATGGAACATTAAGAACGTCGGATGGACCATCAAAAATAAAATTCCAAAAATAGCTGGAACAAAATCTTCATAGGAAACGCGATGTTTCGAAACCAGCTCGATTTCTTCTTCTAGGGTGACTGAAAACCTTGCGGAGCAGCTAGCAGCTCCTATCCTTAACGTCTTCAAAATAAAAGATAAAATTATAAAAATTAGGAAACAATTACTTTGCCAAGCGAATCCGCCAACACACACAAAAAAAATTGGGTTGTGGGCAGGCTTATACAGCCTGAACATAGTCTGGCCTCAACGGGCAATTTGTTTCTCAGCTGTAGAGGAGCAATTTAGTCAGTGCAGTAAAACCGCTAGCCTAGGGTCTTTTAACGTGCACCGCGCAGAAGTGATACACTACCGCACGGCGGTACGATAGAACGACGTGCGGAAGTTCAACAGTGGGCGTAGCGTCGTCGCCGAACACTGCGATACCCTAGACTATCGCCTCGACTTCGCAAACGCGCACGTGTTTGACACAAACCCAAATATCCGAAGAAGGCTTTTGTTTTTTAGTCATGGCAAATCCAGCACACGCCAGAAAACCTAGACAGGTCGCTGAGCGCCTTGCCCTCTGTGTACGCACGTGGCCTCTGTGACATAATTTTTTAAATTTTACCGAATTTTTATAATTTAGAAGTATTTTTATCTTGAAGACAACATGGTTAGGAGCTGCTGCTGCTCCGCATGCTTTCAGCCACCCTTGAAGAAGTAACCGTGCTTGTTTCGAAACGTCGGTTTATTTTTTAAAGATTTTGTTGAAGATAATTTTTGGACTTCAATTCTAACCCAACCAGGCAGCTTTCTGACGAATATGTTTACTTTCAACCATCAAAACTGTCTGATTGGCCATCACAAACATTTGGTGGTCGTTTTGATTGCGTGACTAAATGGACATTTCCCAGAGCTCCAAATGTATTAACTAAGTACAGGGTTCGATCGAGAAAAGTAAACCCTACTTTTCGGCCCGCATAAAAAACTACGCATCGCAGAACGCTCATTCTCCGCCCAAAAGTAGAGCTAGAGGTCACAACCAGATGCCAAAGTTTCAGCCCGATCCGATAACTTAATCAAAAGTTATAAGTGATTTTCTGAAACATTTCAATGGGAAAATGGCGGCCGACGGAGTTTTCAAACACATGGGGCTCTATGGCACCAGAAACCGAAAACGGGCACAAATGGGCTCCATTTTCCCATTGAAATTTTCAGAAAATCACTTATAACTTTTGATTAAGTTATCGGATCGGGCTGAAACTTTGGCATCTCGTTGTGACCTCTAGCTCTACTTTTGGGCGGAGAATGAGCGTTCTGCGATGTGTAGTTTTTACGCGGGCCGAAAAGTATGGTTTACTTTTCTCGATCGGACCCTGTAGACGTAAACAAGCAAAACAAGGGGGAGGGGTGTTGGAAGAAATAGTAAGGGTTAAAAGCAATATATTTACTTAGACTTCAGAGCGCACAAGAACAGCCATACTTCAAACGTTCACTCACACAAAGGAAGAACACTCGCACTGTGCTGATTCTCAACTCCGGTATGTATTGTGCTTTCTCGTCAATTTATTTTATTATATAAATCTACGGCTGATATAACTAAGTAACTTTTACTAAACAGTCTAATATCCTAGTTACACTAGCGCTTTCAACTGTCATTAAGCCAACGATTGTTGACATCTCTGAACTGTCATCGAGCTCAATTAAGTTGTTCGGTGCTACAATGTACATAGGCCTAACAACCCCATTTGAAATGCGCGTCAGAAGACACAGCTGAAACCGAAACTGATGTCACATTATCTTTCTTTCAATAGCGATGCAAATTAAATATATGCCCACTTTTCATTCATTATACACGCTTAATATAAAATAAAATAAACTTTTTTTCGTTTTTAGAGTTAGAAATCTACAATCAGGACGTTTCACACGCAGGCAAGAGAGACAAAACGAAAGTCTTATCGGCACCGACATTACAACGGCTGACCTCATCGAGCTTTGGCCACTTTGGCTTCCGCGACGTGCCGTGACCGTTGTAACTAGGGATGTCGCGAACCACCCTAGGTTCGACTTCGAAAGGTTTCGATATTTTCGAAGCGAACTGAGGTTCGCATTCGAAAAATTTCGATATTTTCGTACCGACCGAGGTTCGAACTCGAAAAATTCGCAACTTTCGATCAAAGTGGAGTTTCGAATTCGAAAAGTTCGAAGCTTTCACGGGTTCTAAAATTTCGGGTTCGAATATTTCGAATATCTTTTTACTTGAAGTTCGATAAATTCGAAAATTTCAAACTTCCATAAATTAAAATTCAACATATTCGAAAAATCTGAATTTCTTGGAATCTGAAGTTCGAAAAATTCGAAGATTTCGAAATTCTTTGGATATAAAGTTCGGAAAATTCGAACGCTTCGAAATTTTATAGACATGAAGTTCGAAAAATTCGATTTCGAATTTCTTTCGACATAAAGTTCGAAAAGTTCGAAGGTTTCGATTCTCTTTAAAAGCTAATTAAAAAAAAAACTTTCAAGATTTTGATTTTTTTTAAGTCCAAGTTTTCAACGTTCGAAGTCCTTTTTTTATGTTCCTCCACAGTTTCAGTTTGAAATAACTTTTTCACGACTCACTCGTTTTTACGAAATCAGGTTTAGAAAAGTTAGGGTGTGATATTTAGACTCCGCGAAGTTGGTCAGTCAATTAAATGAGGCGACTAGTGTCCCGGATGTGCTGGAATATTTGCCAGTGCAGAGTGACGTGTGACCATAGATCAGTAATTTTGACCGCCAGCCCTGGGGGCGAAGGGGGGGGGTCTTTAACGTGCATAGCGCAGTAGTGATCACACGAACGCACTGTTTAACGATACTCAACCAGTTCGAAACGGCCAGGGGCGGGCAGGAGGTTGAGGCTCAGAAAAACCTTGAAGCGACCTGGCAAACTACCTCCCAATTCTTTGCACGCTGGTAGTAATCCGATCGAACGCCGCCCGAGTGACGCTGGTATATAGTAAATTGTCCTCGAGGTTTATTTTCCGGGACGGAGGAAACGCCCCGCAAATAGCACAGAAGCCGACACAACTCGAGGTCGAGGAGCGTTCTACCATACCAGTGGCGTCGGAAGAGGAAAAACGGGGGGAGGGGGGGGGGGTGATCAAGCCCCCTTCCCCCTCCTTCAGATATTTCAAACTGTTAAAGAAAACAATACGGGGAAAGAGGGCGTGGTCGAGCTTATTTTAATCTGAAATTATATATGTATATGTATAGCTACTGTCACTCTTCACTGCATAAAAGATCGCGTAGAATCCGTAAATGGTCATTAGACAGTTTTAGTAGAGCGTACGCTAAGGGTTGCGGGCCTTGCGGGCGCGTGCTCAATCCATGCTCAAAGTGACGGCACGAGCCCGCAAGAGCCCGCAATCCTTAGCGTACGCTCTACGAAAACTGTCTATTGTCGGAAACTCGTTGTCAGAAGGCGCTACTTGTCACATGCTTAGAGGTTCGGAAGTTCAACGCTATGTCTTTTCGACCTAAATAACTGTGCCATTGGTAAACAGAAATATAAACATAACAATAAATGCGGGGATAAAAAGCTGGAGAAAAAAAAACTATAAAGATCCCACCGGAAGTGTTGCATTCTTGCATATTCAGAAGCTCAGAACTTTGACACAAGTTTCTCCTACCAAAATGTCTACAGGCTAAAAAAAAAAATAAAAACACTTCCCAGGAAGTGTTTTTGTTGTTGAACTTGACCAATATTAGAAATCTTCCCCCATGAGTTAATTTATTCCTCAACGTGAAAAAACAATAAATACATTATTTTGTATTCTGCTGATGGCAATTATATGTTCTGTCTGTGGTGTTAATTTAAATGCGAAACCTCAGACAACTTAGATGAAAAAAAAACGTTTCGGGCATAAATGTTCGTAGATACATGTTTGGACATTTCTTCGCAACTCATCTTGAATAACAATTATCACATCTTAAGACGACACTGACCTAAGCTATACATAGATCATTCTTAAAAAGTTTAACATCTCTAGCGTAAATAGCTTCGGCTTTAGCGCGCTTCAAATATGGCACAAACGACAATCATCAAAAACCCGTCGTCCTTCCTCGCCCCTTCGGGAATTTATTTCTTTAAAACTGAGCGTGCCAGAACATTGTAATAAACGGCACTGTCTTTCGTAAGGAACGCAGCACCGCATGTAAAAATTCGAGAAAAAAAAATTACGAATGTACCTCACTACTTGAATTCAAATGAAACCGTCCGCCGGTCTTTCGAAGGTCGACGAACGTCGAACTTTTACCCTAAAAGTTCGAAGTTCGTCGAAATTTTGATTTTTCAGGATTCGATAGTTCGAAACTTTTCGAATTCTCTTGATAGATAAGTTCGAAAGTTCGAAAATCATCGAATTCCTTGGGAAGTTCGAAAGTTCGAAAATCATCGAATTCCTTGGGAAGTTCGAAAGTTCGAAAAGCTTCAGACTTTTAGTACAAGAAATTCGAAAGTTCGAAAATCATCGATTTTGTTGGTCTATCAAGGTCGAAAGTTCGACAAGCATCGCATTTTGCAGCGTAATAAGTTCGAAAGTTCGAAAAGGATCGAATTTTCTAGCGTAATAAGTTCGACGGTTCGAAAAGCGTCGAACTTCTTAGTTTAACAAGTTCGGAAATTCGACTTCAGTCGAATTTTACGATATAGAAAGTTCGAAAATTCGAAATCTTTCCAACCTTTCGAACCGCTTGATTCGATCATCGAAACTTCGGTTCGAAAAAAGTTCGCGGCACCCGTAGTTGTAACGGCAGCTCTGGCCCCGAATCATACCTCTTCCAACAATCTTGGCTGCTACGATACTTTCTAGACACTTCCCCCAATCTCCCGCTTCATGCCTTCGCTGTCGCTGGTCTTGGGCGGCGATGCGGCGGATGCCGCCGTCTTTACCTTTATTGGGGCGAACCTCCATCAGTTATATTTCGTTTCCCCTTATGCTGTACCGCAGCGAAGGAGAGAAGCGCGAGCTCATTGCGTTGGCAGTTGCCCTTAATGCAGATGAGCTTCTACCGCCGAGACTGTGCCCTAGAGCAAGGAACTCTTGCTTGTAGCCTTTCGTGCGGTACATGATAAGATGAAATACAATATAACTAAGGTAGTCCAGCTCAGTTGAACTCAGCTATCGTTAGCGACTCAATGACAGTTGGCGCCGCCATGTGACTCCGGCCGATCGCGATTAAGTCAACTGTCGTTAGCTTACCTTTGGGGCGCAAGCCCCCGCGGTTGTCGCCGCGTGGGAAGTCAACCTCCACCTGCCCGTGGTGCGCCCTGCCAGCTTTATAGCTGCAACGGAGGCTCTGGCGAAACCCAAAACCCTTCACCTGGGGGGAGGAGCCCTAACTATGGGGCTGCTCTCAGGAATGGAGGGGACAAAGAGGGTCTGGTCAACCCTAGCCTTCCCCGCTGGAGGAGGGAGCCCCTAAGGCGGGGAGCGCGGCGTGTGACGTGTGGCGTGAGACGTGGGGACGGCGTGAGCACGCATGACGTGAAACGTATGACATGTGTGGCCGCATGACGTGTGACGACCCTCCCTGAAAAGGGAGGGAAGTGTGACGTGAAGCGGGTTGACATGTGGGGCGTATGACGTGGAGCGGCTCACGTGAGATCGAGACGTGTGACGCGGGACGTGTGACGTCGCGTGACGATCCGGACGGGGCATCCCTATAAGGGGAAGGTTGACATCAAGGTAGCGCCTCTCGAATCTCCCCAGGGTGGGAGACCCCCGCATGATGGCGGGGGTGTTCTCCAAGGGGAGCCGAGAGATATCAAAGGTATCACTGCGGCAGGACCGTCTGGTTCAGTTTGGTTGCCTTGCGGTCTCGTCGACCCACTTTGCCACACTCTCATACCCTCTTCGTTCCGGTACAGGATCGGACGGGGGTCGGGGTCTCGGGGTCCTCTTCCCAGCGGGTCCTTCCTGGGTCGTTCGCTTGGCGACGCCCAGATTTATTTTTACAATAGTTAGTCCCCAATTGGCTTTTTCCTACAAATTACCACTTGATCACATGATCCAATTCATTTTTATTAGAATTGGCTTTAAGTCTGCAGTGCCTCTGGCGGGAGCGGACGCAGGGGACTATTATTTTACATTCTTTTATTGAGCTCCGACCTCAAAATATGTCGTTAGCTTAATGACAGTTAAGTGCGCTAGTCTAACTAAGGTGTAAGTCTTTTCTTCTTTTTTCTTGATAAATCTATCGAAGGGTGCTAACACATAAGCTATCTAGCGTGACAATGTTCGCGGTTTTTATGATTTCTCGCGTCAGTTTGTTATTGCTCCCGCCCGGTACGGTGCAGTTGGCCAGAAGTGGAGAACACCCAAAATCTCGGCAATGGATTATTGAATGACCTGGGACGGTCTTTATGGCGTTGTTATTGTGTTCCCGAAGTATGTCGTTGAGACATCGTCCTGCTTGTCCGATGTAGTGCTTTTCACAGGAAAGGGGGAAAAATAAATCACTCCCTCGTTTCTTTCTATCGTCCTGTTTGTCCGATGTGTGGCTTTCCACAGGAAAGGGGAAAGCAAATCACTCTCTCGTTTCTTTCTACATTCAAAAGCTGCCTGGATCCGTTAAAACTTAGCCACGAACTCCCGGTTGAGCGAACAATAAGATTCCTAGACCTTCGGCCGTTCATGATAGACCATCACATCTGCTGGTCATACGAACCTAGTGCAAAAAAGCCACTCCTTAACTATAGCTCAGCACACTCAAAGCTTGTCAAAGGGTTACGGAAACGAAGTATTTGCATTTATTTTTTCGTTTCCATGTGGTCTATGTTGTACCGGCAGTTCAGAAACACTAGCCTAGACTAATGTTTCCGGGCTGCCAACAAAGAAGCTCAAGAAAAGGAAATTTTACACGAATTAACATATTTCAAAGTTGCGTCTGGTAGCGGTCTGTGAAGCTCTGTTGGGATGCCCGCCACGTCATACGTTCCTAAGGAACAGCACCATGCAGTTCGCGTCAGTACGGCCCGCTCGTGGAGTTAGTCCTGAATGTGTCTCGGCGGGAAACACTGACGTGTTAGCTACGTTGTAAAAATAAAACTTCCACAGTGCTTCCGCAAACTGCATTCGACGCCATCAAGGCCGCCGTTCTTTGCAGATGTTAGGTTGGAGGTTGGTCTGTGGACGCGGGGACCTTTGCCAGGTGCGCTGTGAATAGCGCGCTCAAATATGGCACCCAGTGAATGCCAGTCTACATCATGAGCGACCAACTCGCCCGAACCTCTGTGTTAACAGTAAATACCTTATACATTTAGCTTACAGGTGTCGCCATTGCTGGGTATTCACCGTTATTTCTACTTACTTGTACCCTCGAGTTACTACTTCAGCGGTATGAAACTAACATGGTGAAGCGAATGCCCCTGGCTCATAAAATACCAGCATGGTCGCGATTGACGTTACAGGCAAGCTATGTATAGTCCATGGGGTGTACAGTAATCGGATATTACTACTATGCGAGATTGTAATAGCCAACTATGTTCAAAATACCGGGTGTTTCAAAATTTAAAAAAAAATACTAAAGATTGCTTTCTGTGCGCCATATTTTGTAGCGTTAGCTACACTGGCCGAGGTTGAGCAGTTTCGCGTGGCTCTCATAATGAGCCATGCTCATTATGAAAGCCACGCGCCACGCGCGGTCACGCGCCACGCGCAAGCCACGCGCGGCGGCGGCGGCTCCGCCTCCGCCGCCGCGCGCTTTGCATAATGAGCACGGCTCGCATAATGAGCACGGCGCGCGCTTTGCATAGTGAGCACGAAGCCGCCGCCGCACGCTCCGCCGCCGCCGCGCCCGACTCGCCCGCCTCGCCGGTCTGCGCATTCCAGAGGAGTGACATCATAGCCGCGGCAGACACACTGGCGCCGCCGCGTGCCGAGCTCTGCGCCTCCGTTGCGCAGTGGCCAAGTCTGACGCTGCACCGGAGCCGCTTGATAGCGCCTCTCATTTTGTGCGCATAAGCTCACGCCACGTATATCCTGGCATAGCCAAGCTAAGCCACCGCAATTTTTTAGTAGCGTGACTGCAGAAAGTGTGAAGAAAGAACAGTTTTTTTTTATATAGCGTATTTATTTTTCATTGCTTTTTTTTTCTTAATGCGTTTCTTGTAATTTTATATGTCTTGCTCATGCTTGATTGCTGAGTTTGTAGGGAGCCAGAAGCCTCGTCCTGTTTGGTGCTTTCTACTTCCATTCTGGATGGACAACGGAACAACAGAAACGAAGCGATATGCGACAAGCAAAATACTATATGATGGATAACCGCCTATTGCTAGAGATGAAAACCCGACCCTTCCTGATTTCCAAGTCTCGAGATGGAGACTGCACGGAACGCTAGTGAATGTGTGGAAACAAAGCCGCCTACTTCTGTCAAGTTCAACCACGCAAAGGAACAGACCGCAGGAGCGCGGCAGTGTGTCCGTCTCCTCTTGCTGGCCTGTGTCTTCTACGCTCTGTGTTTTTAATGATGGTCTCCCTCCTATTCCAATCGTAAGCAGTAAAATGATTTCCCACCGGGCATAACAATGTCCTTTGTTTTAAAAGGGAGCCTGTTTACAGAGGCCACCGATGTGCTGCCTCTACCGGGGACCGCTTACCTAAGCGACGCGGTAAACGGATTCCCGTGGGAGGGAATTGCACAATGGCGAGCGGGAACCTTGGAAGCATCGGGTGGGGACTCCGCCCGTGTCGCAAGCACTCTTCGAAAGCGACCAGGTAGGATCGCGACGAGCGGCTCTTTTCAGCTGCGAAAGGTGAAACAAAAAGCCCGAATCGGGGTCTGGACTGATACCAGTTGGCAACCGTCAAGGTCGCGAGTCTTTACGTAACGATGAGGCAGAAAATACCCCGTTCGACGCTCGGTGTTTGCCCGGGGCCGACTGTAAATCCCACCGCGAGAGCCGGTAACTGCCACAGCTGGTAACTAATATATATATATATATATATATATATATATATATATATATATATATATATATATATATATATATATATATATATATATATATATATATATATATATAGGGTGTTTCAGAGAACGCAGGCCAAATCGCTCCTGCGAAAACTACTCATCGCAACGAAAAAGGCTTGTGGCGTTTTGGTCCTGGGCCAGGGGCCCATTTAAGAAAATTATTAAAGTCCGGAATAATTAAGTTGTTAATTATTTTTGCGTAATTAACTTTTTAATATTGTGTTTAAGGGCATGTTTTAAATTAGAAAATTGCTCAGCATCATCGAAAACCACTAAATCAACAAATTGCAGAACGATAGAAGGCACGCGAAGCATTTTACGGCTTTCTGAAAAACCGCACGAATTCGACGGGTTTTAAGTTTCGGTTTGTTATCGGAGCGCATCTCCGCCCCGGCGGCACCGCGCCCCGTGGAGAGATAGTGCAACCAGCCTCTGCTGCGTCGCACGATGACAGCGCAGCAGAGGTTGGTTGCACTATCTCTCCACGGGGCGCGGTGCCGCCGGGGCGGAGATGCGCTCCGATAACAAACCGAAACTTAAAACCCGTCGAATTCGTGCGGTTTTTCAGAAAGCCGTAAAATGCTTCGCGTGCCTTCTATCGTTCTGCAATTTGTTGATTTAGTGGTTTTCGATGATGCTGAGCAATTTTCTAATTTAAACCATGCCCTTAAACACAATATTAAAAAGTTAATTACGCAAAAATAATTAACAACTTAATTATCCCGGACTTTAATAATTTTCTTAAATGGGCCCCCGTCCAGGTCAAATATGCCAAAGCCTTTCTTCGTTGCGATGAGTAGTTTTCGCAGGAGCATTTGGCCTGCGTTCTCTGAAACACCCTGTATATATTTGCAGCAGTGCTGGCCAATGGACCGGCTTCTTTGAAGTTCGCCAGCGTGCAGAAGCGTAGCGAGTTGGTCGCTAGAGCACGCACAAACAAACAACTCTCGCGTATCTGTGTTCTGGGGAGACGAGGCCAGGCGTATTCACAGTGCACATCCGAGTTCGAGCGAGCAAACAGAGCGAGGAGTGTTCTGATTCTGCATGGGGCGTGTTAGTGCCACTAAATAAGCTACGCTTCAGAGTAACGACGCTTGGCTGGTTGCCAGTTATCTGAAGCTTTATCTGAAATCACAGGATACGCTTTTCCATCCTCCACAAATGTTTAAACAGTTCCCGACAAAGCAAGCTATATTACGTGAGTTTCCTAACACCGAATCTAATGCTAAGGAAGTTGCACTTTTGAATCATGACGATCGGCAGTTGCGGCTGCTCTGGAGTCTGCACAAGCACCAAAATGGCGGCGCCCACGACAATGTCGGGGAACGGAGTGCCGATACTCTAAGCGTAGCTCATGTAGTGGCTCTAGGGCATGTGACGGTCAGAGCGTTCCTTTCTTCGGCGCGTTGTGGCAAATACGCCACGTTTTCATGACCCGCATGCTGGTCCTGATGCCTGCTCCGTTCACCATTCAGCTGAGGCTGCTCCCATATACAGGGTGTTTCACGAAAGGTGGACAAATTCGATATTGCGAAAACTACACATCGCATCAAAAAATGGCTTGTATCGTTTTGGTCCTAAGCCTGGGGCCTATTTAGAAAAATTATTAAAGTTAAGGATAGTTAAGTTAACCATGTTGAATAAACCTGAGACTGGGGCAGAAGTGAACATATAAGTCGAAGGAACAGAAAATGACAGGACGACGTCTCAAACTCAGCTACCAGGTTTATTTAGTTCACTAACTCGCCTGCACCCTTACTATATTATCTATAATTGAATTGTTAATTATTTTCGCGTAATTAATTTTTTTAATATTTAGTTTAAGGGCGTGGTTTCAATGAGAATCTTCCTGAGCATCATCGAAAAAGACTAAATCAACAAATTGCAGAACGTAAGAGGGCACGCGCGGCATTTTACGGCTTTCTGAAAAACCGCACAAATTCGACAGATTTTTAAGTTTCGGTTGCAGTCGGAGCGCTTCTCGGCACCGACGGCACCGCTCCCCGTGGAGAAATAGTGCTACCAACCTCTGCTGCGCTGTCCTCGCGCAATGCAGCAGAGGTTGGTTCACTATTTCTCCACGAGGTACCAGTGCCGTCGGTGCCGAGAAGCGCTCCGATGCAACCGAAGCTTAAAACCCGTCGAAATTGTGCGGCTTTTTAGAGACTCCATAATAAACCGCGCGTGCCTTCTATCGCTCCGCAACTTGCTGACTTAGTGTTTTTCGATGACGCTCAACAAGAATCTAATTGAAACCATGCCCTTAAACTCAATATTTCAAAAATATTTACGCGGAAATAATTAACAACCTGATTATCCCGAACTTTAATAGGCCCCTGGCCCAAGAGCAAAACGACACAAGGCTCTTTTGATGCGATGCATAGTTTTCTCAATATCGAATTTGTCCACCTTTCGTGAAACACCTGTATAACACCAAAAACTACAATTCGCCGTTCAGTCTAGTGA
This sequence comes from Ixodes ricinus, assembly GCA_037355805.1. NCBI lineage: Eukaryota > Metazoa > Arthropoda > Arachnida > Ixodida > Ixodidae > Ixodes > Ixodes ricinus. Next base: position 4,272 of record JAZHYW010035901.1, on the reverse strand, counting down.
CGTCGAACCGACGATACCAACTTTCACAAGCCTCTTGAAAGTCCAGTGATACAACTTTAAAATAGCTAATGTGCGCGCTAGGCGTACGGAAACAAAATTGAAATATTCAAATTTCGTTCGGAAATGAGTCAAAGCATGACGGATAATAACCGCAATGATGATCCACGTTTGTATTTTGAACGACTGGCTATATTTTTGTTCCAAACGGTGCACTCGAGCAAGCGCTGAAGAGAAGCGAACGGACAGCGCGATGCGTCGCGGGATATCCGGCGCAAACAAAAACAGAAGAAAAGATTCCCGGCATTCGTGACGTAGCAAGGCTGGCGGGATTATGAGCTTTGCCCTTGGTGGCGTTGTCAGCGTTGTGGTGGTGTCAATAGCGTCAGTGCGTTACAACCGAGCCGTTCGAAGTGCCCGTGGGGTGACGAGCGTGTGGCTGGCCCAAGGAGCACATGGCTTCCACAGCACTGTCAGCTTAGGGCTGAACGGGGTGGGGAAAGCAACTTTTGTCCGAGTTTTTGAGTGACTGGCTAATCTTCTAGGGGAGAATGGCTGCATCCGGGTGTACAAACGAGGGTCCGAGAAAGAGGAGAGTCCACCCTTTCCGTCTTCTTGGACCGTTTGGTTCAATGCGCGATTTGTGAGTTGAGGAGGAAAGCTAAGAAGGAAAATGTTGAAATGCCTAAGAGCGGCTGCTGCTGCGAAGGAATCTGCTACGTCACGACTACGTAGCAAGTTCCTTAACGTTGCTAGATCACCTCCCAAATAAGCTCCGCATGCATCCACCAGGTGCACATTGGAAGATCGTTTATTTAAGCTTTAAAATTAGTTTTCTTGTGCCTTTCAACGGAAGACTGGTGTTTTTGAGGTTAGGGTGCAACATGCGACACATTCAAGCTAGAAAATGAGCGTTGGAATTTCGTTTCCCTACCCCTTTCAAGACTACAGTAAAACACTCAAGGTTGAAGGTCATTTTGGCTTCAATGTGAAACCTCAATCTTTCATTTATTGTGCTAGCATTAGTGCCCTGTTACATGCACTGACCTTGAACCGATTTGGAGCGCACGTATTCAAGGTTCGAAACGTCGCCACTGCATAGCGCCACAACCCCACCGGCTGTGGTAGGTAAGTAGCACAACTTTATTGAGCGCAGTGCATACAGGGGCTAGGCTCATCTGTCCACCTAGCTATACAGCACAAGGGCTCGACAGTAGGAAGGGAATAGGGGATGGGCATTTATGGGAAGTAACGATAAATGTGCGTTATACAATTGGGCGCGCCTCTTGCGGAGTTCGTCCTGAAGATGGCGGACAACTTCTTCTGTCCTGTCTATTAGGAGCAGCTGGATGCGCAGTTTATTTGACTGTAGAAGCGACGTCCAGTGAGGGACGATGTCGTCTCCTCGGTCATCGAGATGCCTTTGGAGTTCCTCTGGAGGTTAAAACTTCGGGCATGACCAAAACATATGTCCGATCGTGTCATCCGGGGGTGGGTCTTCGGAACCACAGCATCTCGTACAGGATCCATCGAAGAGTAGGGGGTGAACTCTATGTAGGAATCGTGGGGTCTGGATGGCGAGTATCTGAAGTTGCCTTTATCGCCTGGCTTGCTGGTGGTTGAGCTCCGGGTGTTGTGGCGGGAGAACACGTCTCCTCTCCCTTTCAACTCGTGTGGCATAGCAGAAACGCGTGGGGGCTTCTTCCGTTGCCGGTGCCGCGTAGCTGTGTTCCCCGAGTGGGAGTTCTCTGCCTCCCTCTTCCTCACAGGCCCGGCTTCCTCACAGTCCCGGCGACTCGGGATGCGAGAGAGCGGGCAGCTTCGTTCCCCTCGTGGCCCGCGTGTGCGGGGACCAAGACCACGTGGTACCGGCTGTTCTTGTCCCTGGGGCCGCGGAAGCTCCAAAGGATCTTGTGCGCAAGAAAGCCTATCCTCCTGTACAGGAAGCTGGTTCAAGCCGTCTTGGAGTCTGTGGTGACGGTGCCTCTGCTGCCTGTTCTTCTGGCGGCAAGGACCCCTATGGCAATGGCCGCCTCTTTTGCTTCGTGGATGTCGCATGCCTTGATCATCGCTGTGTACGATCCGCTGATGTTGTGTACGGCTGCGACGTAACTCTTGGAGCGATCCGGGTATAGACTGGTGTCCACGTGGAAAGCCCGCGGCTCGTCTTCCTGCAGTCTCTGCAGCGCTCGGGCCCTGGCCTCTCGTCTCTGCTTATTGTGCGTGGGAGACATGTTCCTTGGTAGGGGTCTGACCACCACGGCGCGTCTCCAGTCTGGCTGCATGTCCCACTTGGGTGGGGGTCCCTCCTTATAATCGAAGCCGGCTCTGTGTAGAGTACGACGACCCATCGGGGTGCGCGAGAGGCGGGAGATCTGTGCCGATCTCTGCGCATCGCACAACTCTGGAAAGGTGCTGTGGATTCCCAACTGGTCGAACCTCGCGGTTGACGTGTGGTTGGGGAGTCCCCAGCGCCACTTTGTACGACTTGCGAATGATGGCATCTACCTGTTTGCGTGCCGTCTTGGGGAGGTGCATGTACGGGGCCGCGTACGTGACGCGACTGAGTACGAAAGCCTGTACCAGTCGACAGGTGTCTTGCTCTCCGAGGCCATATTGCGCGCCTGAAACACTACGAATCAACCTGGTGGTGTTAGTCAGTGTTTTTGCGTAGAGTTCGCACGATCTCCGACGATCTGCCTGTGTGGAGTGGAATACCGAGTACTCGGGTAGCTGGTACCTTGGGAATGGCTTGTCCGTCCATGAAGACGAATGCTTTGGCCAGCGCCTCTTTGGCTCGAAGCCTGCTGGCAATGAGCAGGGCAGACTTCTCGGGGGCGCATTCCAGCCCCACGCTTCGGGCGACTTCTACCACCGCGTCTGCTCCTGCCTGGAGGGTCGGGGTCATAATGGACGGTGGGGCGTTGGTCCACAGGATGATGGTCATCCGCATATACGGCATGCTTGAGGTGCGGGATCTGTTCCAGCCGTCTTGATAGCGGGGACTATTGCCAGATTGAACAGGAATGGCGAGATGACCGCGCCTTGTGGAGTGCCCCTGCCAAGGCACGTCGGGAAGGTATCAGACGCGTAATCCCCTGAGCTTAATCTCTGCCGTCCTTCCCGTTAGGAATGCTTCCACGTACGTGTAGGCACGCCCACCGAGATTCAGGCGCGAGATCTGATCGAGGATCGACTCGTGGGAGACTCTATCGAAGGCCTTGCGTAGGTCAAGCGCCGCCAAGGCCTTCCACGGTCGTTGGTTGAAGAAAAAGTCCGTCGACAGCTGGAGGAAGACATCTTGCGTAGACAAGTGCTGTCTAAATCCGTACAGGTAGTTGGGGAGAAGACGGTGTTCCTCCACGTAATCTTGCAGCCTGCGTTGCACAATCCCCTCCACGAGCTTCCCTACGCATGAGGTCAGGGAAATGGGCCTCAGGTTAGCAATGTTCAGCGGCTTCCCCGGTTTGGAGATGAAACAGACCATCGCGTGTTTCCAGCTAGGCGGGAGCTGTCCGGTGTCCCATACCTTGTTGAAGTAATCTGTGAGGGCCGTAATCGAACCCTTATCTAGATTGCGTAGCGTCTTGTTGCTGACCCTGTCTGCACCGGGTGCCGACTGTGGTCGCAGGTCGTGCAGGACGGCCCTCACTTCAGCCTCTTTGATTGGACGGTCGATCGTCGGGTTGGAGTCTCCCTCCTATCGTTGACTAGGTGAAACCTGGAGTGGCGGTGCAACAAGGTACCGTTCTCGGAGTTCGCTGCATATCGAGACTTCATCTCCGGGGAGCTCTCTGAGGAGTCTGATCAGCGCCTTGTTGTGTTCCAGCTTAGACTCGTCTGGGTTCAACAGGTGCCGAAACAGCGACCATGGATTGCGGGTGTGAAGTTGGCCCTTGAGTCCATCGCAGATCTGTCTCCACTGTTGTTCTGTCAAGTACGCCGCGTGTTGCTCTATATCTCGGAACAGGAGGGCCAGGCGCCGCCTCAGCTTCCTGTTGCTCTTGCCGGTCGTCTTCCATCTTCTGTGGAGGGATGCGTATGCTTCCAACATGTGGGCAAGCTTCGTGTCGACGCTCTTGGCCTGGGTGGATTGGTGACTTCGCGCGTCACGGCCCTTTGGTCGTCGTTAAGCTGTTCTGTCTACTCTTCTAGAGAGTCGATGGGGCCCTTGTCCCTCCTTCGGTCGTGGAACTTATCCCAGTCCGTCAGGAGGCAGATCGTGACTCGTCTCGGTGCTGCTATGCAGGTGTCTACTCCGATTTTCAGTATGTA
>JAZHYW010035900.1:0-46307 GCA_037355805.1 Ixodes ricinus | reverse complement strand
TTTAACCCGTAGGGAGTAAGGTTGATCTTGTCAGTCGAACCGAGTCGTATACAATGCCACGGTATAAATGGAATGAAATCTAAAATAACTGCAGTGTCCTTGGTACAAAAAGTCCGGCTCACCCGGACGGACACAGATGAGCATGTCGTGGTGTGTGTCATATAACAAGAAACCTGATCGAGTTGTGTCCGAGCATTCATATCTCGGTGCCTTTTCTTCTTTCTAATTCGATGTTGTTTTTGTTTGTTGTTTTTTTACTTTCGCGCTTTGGTGGAAAGCGAACATTTATTTATTCTCTCTAAAAATAAAAGAGCTACAGTTTGAAAAAAAAAACATTAGGTAATGACAACTTTGATAGCGTTATAAATAAGCATCCGCTCTTTCTCTCCATCGGCAAGGTAAACACACAAAAAAACATAATTGGAATAGTTTGATTTCAAATTCTCAAAAACAAGGAACACAACAAGCGTGTAAATGCCATTGCAGGTAAAATTGTGTGGTTCGCATAAGGTGCAGGGATTCCAATTTACCAACAAACGTTTAAGTGCACAAAAAAGAGTTTTTATGATTGATTTTTGACTGACCTACGACGTTTTCAGTAGAATTTATTCCGATTTGATTCAAATGAATCCGTGTAATATCCGTGAGATGGGGGCGCTGCCGAGCACAATGAGCTTGAACACGAAATTGCAAAAGATGTATGATTGTTCACATTAACTGAAGAGCGTGTTGGTACTATTGACTGACAACAGAAAGAATAAAACAAACTCAGCACGAAGAACGACGAACATTTCATGAAAGAAAAGTTCGTCATCCTTCGTCCCGAGTATGTTTTATTATTTCTGTTGTCAATATATGAGTGTGCTACACTAAAAGGAAGGACGCGAACGGGAAGAAATACAGAACGTTTCAAGCGGCCGCCCTTCTTCGAGTGATAAACACGAAAAACTTGTTCCTTGCCATTTTTCGTGTCTAATCACTCAAAGAAGGGCGTCCGCCCGGAACGTCGTGCATTCCTTCCGGTCTACGTCTTTTTTTGTTTTTTTTTTGTTTTTAGGATAGCACCATCATATATTATCTTTTGCGATTTCGGAATATCCGTGCGCTCACTTTGACGGCGTTGCCATTGAACAAGCGACGATTATCAACTTGTATGTACAGAGCGCGACACTGTTAGCGCGAACAAGCGATCGCCGGTTTTTCCAGTTTTTCTCTTTGAAACCAAGGGATGTCATCCAAGTTATCATTGCTACGGAAAGAGCTCATTTAGTTCTGTAATGTAAGCGATAAAATTTCGTGCTCGCTAATACTATTGAGAAGTAAAATGCGAAACTGCGCCGATGTCGTGTTCGCGCTAACAGTGTCGCGATGTGTACGTATACTCGTCCTCTTGAATTGACGGTAACTACATCCAGGATCACAGCCAATGAGGCGAGGCCACACTGCTCATACATCATACAAAAAATACCAAAAAAAAAAACGTATGCATTTACGAGTCACCCCAATATCCGCGGTTCGAATGCCGCCTGCCAAGTTTTCTCCTTGAACTCATTGCCATGCGGCATTCGAAGGACGGATTTCCCCTTGACTCGCATTCGAATCTGTATGCAGACTGTCCTTTGTAGGATGTACAAGCAATGTGACTCCGGCTTAAGAGGACAACACCAAAACACCTCGCAATCATAAAAAAAAATGAACATGTTTATGACATATTTACAGGTAGACTTCACTAAAAGCTCACGCCTGGCGAAAGAAGGGATACTTTCGAAGCGTCTACTAACGAACCATTGGCTCGTTTGCAACGTTTGGCTAGTAAAATAGATAGAAAGCAAATACACTAATAAAAACGAGCGTCCGCGGTTTACTTTCTGACGAAGGCGTCCGCGATGGAGGCTTCAGTCTTCTGGCGATCGATTCGCCCCCGGGCGTCCGTTGGGCGAATTAGCGCCTCCACTTCGCTGGGCGACCTCGGGATGAAATTGACTTTGCGCCGAGCTCTGGCCGAGGCTGCAGCCGTGGATGATGATGCTTATTTTTTTGTTGCCGACCCGATAACGAATGTTTGCCGCATATCACCCTGTCTTATTTTATTATTATTTTTTTGTCGGTCTGTTTCGCGGGTTATTCAATTTCCCTTCGGCTTTTGCACCACGTTCATCGCGGAATTGAAATTCGCTTTTCTTTTTTGGGGTTGGAGGTGGCGGGCGTGTATTCTGCTCCGAATTCCATCTGCCTCCGAGGACCGTGTTTGACGTCCGTACGGAAAGTCAAGTTTCTTATTTAGCCGAACCGTATATCGCACTCGAAGTTTAAAAAAAGTTAAGAAAACGTGTAGCAAAATCTGAGGTCGGAATAAAAAAAAAACAACAAATCTAAGGTGCAAGACACGAAGTCAAAATGTGGAACTGGTTGATGTTTTGTAGAGAACAAAGTTAGACTGTTTATGAAAGCGTGGCAAATGCGCTTTCCCCTGTAGAGTGTACACCACCTGCTCGTGCAATACAACTGCCCGGGGTCGTTAACGTGTACCAAGAAGTGGTGATTACTAGAGCGAGTAACATCTTAAGAAACGTGTCAAGTCCCTAGTGCCTTATCATCGATCCGAAGCCAATAACATTCCGGTAGCAGCCGATAAGAACGCCGAAGAAAGAATTACGAAGCAAGAAGGGCGATGGATGGATGATAATGGCTGCGCCCTTTAAAACGGTTGGTAGCTTGCGCCCCATAGCCAAGAACATAAAAAGGCCACGCCCTGCCTTTTTAACAGTGTCTATGCGATTTTTTGATATTATTCGTACGGTGATCCAACCCTTTGGAAGTACCCGATGTCGACTGGATGCAATCACCAGAAAAAATAAAAAGCTGAAAAAGAAGTGCTGCGTAGCCCAGACAGAAGATATGCAAATACGCACAGAGGCAACCTAAAGTAATGCCATGAACGCGCCGGTTTGACACTCGACCACATCAAGTATGTTGCCGTAGGAACGAGGCCCACGATGATTCAGTGATCCGCGTCAACAGCGTAAGTCTTGGCATCAAGTGTTAAGCGCGAAACACATGTACGACGAAACCGTCCGATCCGACGTGCGGACTGCCGGAATGACCTTGGGGGCGAGGGTTTTCGTAGCACCGGAGAGCGTTGAAAACTCCTCGCCTCCGACCGTCGCATTGCCTCGTCGGACGTCGGGTCGGACGGTTTCGTCGTACATGTGTTTCGCGTTTTATAGAGAACTGCGGTGGTGACACTGCGGTGGTGCCACCGAAACTCGAAGGTCTAAAATTATTTTTAAACCTAAGCGAAAGATACCTTTATCCTTGCTCTCATGTGGAATTTTGAAAACATACATTATTTTTTTTTTAGGTTGCCCGACCCCGACCCGGGGGCGCTACAAAAGGCAAATTCGTGTGCGCGTGAGTTTGTAAAGGCTCTATTCGGACGAGTACCTAACATGTTAAGTCAAATACACGCAGAGTATCGGCGTGGAATGTGGCTTCAACCTGACATTCGAATGTAGTGGGAACGAGAGCTTGAAACACGACTCATGAACAAAGCAGCCACAACTGTCTCTATGTAGTTAAACACTAACATTAACTATGGGGTTTAAGTCGACTCTTAACCGGGAACCGCTTTACTTCAACAGGTGCCAGGTTATTTACGAAATGCGAGCTCGCCGCTGATAAGTCGCGTATGTTTGAACCGATATACCTTAGTTGCATACATATCAGAAGGGTACCGTGGTGAACTCGGAAAATGCGAAGCCTTCAGTCTTCCGCGTCGTTGCAGCCCCCAGGAACGCGAAGCGCGCGCTCTGAAATATGAAAGGAGCGGCCAACAGTTGCACACACGGCTATGGTTCGCGTCCGCCTCCGCCAGCACACTTCTTCCCTCTCCATGCGATTCCAGCGAGCGATTTGGTGTGTCATTAGCGCCACTGCGTGGACGCGCATACGCTAATGATCCGGGCGCAGCCCCCGAGTGGATTACCTCTTTCGACGTCCCCGCTTCAACACGCACGCCGAATTTGCGGGTCCAGGAGCCTTCCGTTGAATCAAGTTGATGTATACGGCGTTCACTCCTGAGCTTAGAGCGCCGTTGGAAGCTACGTGCTCGTTGGACGAATCATACGTCGAAGCTTGTGCCACGTGATCAAGCTCTCGCTCGTACTCCCGCGCAGGGAAGGGGCTCGGGGAATGAAAGAGAGGCGGGTGATTGGTCAGGGCGAGTGCGTTGCTCCCATTGCACCGTCTGCTTAGGGGTGAACGAAGAATACGTGGCTAGCTGCCCGGCGTGCTGCACGATATACGACGCCGCGGCAGCGCCGAGACCTTTGAAGTTTGCAAGGGGGAAAACCCCGCGGGGCGCCTGAAAGCCGCTTTCCCGGGAACCGCCGAAACCGATACGTCTGTAATCTTGTTAATCTGATTAGGCGGAGAAAGCCATTTTCGCGGGCAGCGGAAGTGGGGATGCAGCGTCTAGACTTTACGGCGCGACTGGTGAATGTATCCGCCTGTCGTAGGTGCTTCTTTGTTCACAGAAATAAAAAAAAAAGCGTTAAATGAGGATTGCATTGTGATTGCTCAGTTCATATCCGCGTGTTTTGTGATGTCTGCATCGTGTTCGTTTTAAGTTTCGAATATTTCTCTTCACGAAGAACCCACGAATATATCTCTTATGAAAAGAGATATCCACACGCGCGCTGTATTCCAACTCGCGGCAAATGACCGCAATCGTTTTTTGTGGAAACCAAAGCACCTTATTTTTTCACCTTCCATTTCGCGATTGGCCCGGAAGGTCATGATTTACGTTCTGAAATCCACGTGCGTCGCGCGTATGCAAAATAATTGCATACAATGCAAACATTCTAATTACTGGTCTTTTTTTATCCACGTGCGTCGCGCGTATGCAAAATAATTGCACACGACAAAAATATTCTAATTACTTCAGTTTTTTTATGTACGCGATGTACGGAGGGCGCGATATTGAAGTTTGTAAAATTCAAAGCTTCATAAACTGTCGAAATTACCAAACTAGTCAGGCTTGTCGTTCGCACGAAACGCTTCTGAAATCGATCGGTATTTAGGATCAAGAACTGTCGATGCAAGCGAACGGTTTCTGCTCAGTAGTCTTCCCCTTCCTCGATGGAGTAAGAAGTTACCATTGTCACCGACAACTCAATAAACGCTGGACTTGGCGAGAGCATCTTATTATCGCCCCACGGCCAATCAGATTGCGGCATTAGCCGATAAGAAAACAGAGCAACCAATCACGAAGCAAGAAGCCTGATTATAATAACCAAGCCACGCCCTCCGTTTCTGAAGCTGTCAGTCGCTTTACCAGCGGCTGGATTCATCCTTACACCCCCTTTATGAATACGTCTATAAGGAGCCTCGCAGAAAAATGATTGACAAATGTCAACGCGGTTGCATGGACGGTGTGTTTTAGTTTTCTTTTTTCAAACTTGATACAGCTGGATTCGAAAGAATCGCTCCTGATATATTTTGTCGACCGCGGAGTCTGTGTGCATTCGTTGCCGACCGAACACGTTTCCACAGACGATGTGATGCAACGGTCGTCTCTGTAAGATTGCTTCTTCCAATGTTTGGATAGATCCGCGCACTTTGTTACGGGCTCAAGCGCGCACACTCTATCTCGCATGATTATACTATCATGCATGCATTGCCAACCGCGCAATTCCATCTCTTTTTTTTTTCCTCTCTGAATTTATTTTATCTTCCTATATGCCTCCCCCCCCCCCTCCCTCTTCCTCGTTCTCTCTCTCTGTCTTTATTAATTATCCAAGAAAAAAATAAAAGCTGAAAAACGCCACCAGATCAGCCTTTTCCTTTTCTCCTCTCCCGGCTGTCCCTTTCTCCTCCCCGAAACAACCAAACATTCCTCCCGGAACAACCAAACAAACAAACATGCAAACATACGTTTGCCTAAGAATGAATCGACGACCATCACATGACGGTATGTATCCTATAGTCATTCATATAAGAAGGTACGAAGTGAAAACTGGTTTGCTCCTTTGCGGGCCTATGAAAGTCACCCTCTAAATTGTCCTCTTTTTACATACGTCGAGACTAAAACAAAAAACAAGAATTTGAACGTATATTTTAGTTTTTTTTTACAATATTTTACTCCCTATTTATTTCATCTATTTGTGCTCCGCAATACAGTCAAAAAAAAAAAAAGCGACAGCACATACAGTATGCAAGGCTGAATTCGTAATTTGTCCTTTATTTCCACTGATATGCGATTATTCCCGGATACATGTGAATATAACCGAGTTCGTTAAAGATAGTACCAGACCACCCAGTAACGGCAACAAAATCAGACTTGTCGGAGATTTCGTTTGCAATAAGCGTCCTTCTAATGTAACGTAGCTAAAGAAAACATCAGCGGCATACTTGGCATACTCGAACTCGAGCGACGTCGCAATGCTCGTCCATTGCTCTTTATGACGAAACATTCTACCAATTTGCCTGTCGTTCCCCGAGTCTCGAGCAAGATTCGTTCCCCAAGTTTCATCATCTCGAGCAGACGACTCCGCGCGTCCCAGACATAGCAAAACGAAAGCATCAAACCAGAGAAAGAACGGCAATCACAGAACCACTATATACTCTAACGAGGATAACACGAAGTAAAAATGAAAAGAAAGGCCAGAAAAAAAGGACCCTGCAGTAAAAACTACAGTCTGCCGAATTATAGTGCCTTATCAAGTTTGGCGCGACCCAAGTGCACAAGACGTGGAGAGCCGGCGGATTTCCTCGAACAAGGAGAAGCAATATATGGTCAGGGAGAGCTCCACCGACGATGTCGGACGGCCCGGACGTTTTCTGACAGCTTGTCGTCCCCGTCCGAACTCGTCGGGAAACTGCCAGAGAACCGACGCTTGTTCGTCAAGGAAACTTGCGGTCTACACACACACACAGACGCTCAGACATATACGCGCACACAAACACACACACACACACACACAGCACACACACACACACACACACACACACACACACACACACACACACACACACACGCACGCACGCACACACACGCACACACACACACACACACACACACACACACACACACACACACACACACACACACACACACACACACACACACACACACACACACACACACACACACACACACACACACACACACACACACACACACACACACACACACACACACTTCCCTCGGAGGCGGTCTCACGGGTCGTGCTGCGAAGCACGGGGATTGCACTATATGCACAGGGTGTATTCTTTTTTAGGTGTTACAGATTTGGTTTAAAATGCCGTAAAAGCAACGCTAAATCTTTCTATGCAGGTAAGTTATGCGGGCAGGGGACATAATATAGGGGGCTAGTCGTCACCATAAGTCGAATAATAACCTAAAATATGTCAATTAACTTTTCTAATTATTGAAAATAAACATACGGTTCCGATTTTCAACTTGCTGAGCGTCATCAAAAACCGTTAAATTCATTATTTAAAAAGAATTTGTCGGCGTAGGAAGCGCAGTATTGAGATAAGGTTACAACTCGTGCAAAAAGATACAAGGGTAGCGGTGAGGAAATGCGGATGATAAGAGAAAGGAAAAGCGCTGGGGCGCGTTATCGCACGGGTAGCCTTGCGCATGCTGCACGAGTAAACCTTAAGGTTCACCTTGCTCCCCACGTGCTTCAAGACTTTCTCAAATTGACTCATTTAGTGGTTTTCGATGACACTCAAGTTTCGAATTGGAACCATATATGTCTATTTTTACTAAAGAAAAACTCACATGCACTGACCGCGTTATAAAAGCTTTTACGGCTTAAAAAACATATATGTAAAAAGAAAAACGTTCTGAGGACACCTAAGCACTTCTTATGAGTTGTGAATGCGAAAGCATGAATGTCGTTCTTCCGCTCCCTTTGCTCGTCTGCGGCGTAGTGGTGTGGACGGCCACGTTTCGCCGGCCGACGGCCGAGCGCGCGCTCTGGTGAAATGGCCGCGCCGCTCTGAGCTCGGACGTGGAGTTTGCCTGGTCGGGCTCTGCCAGCTCTGCGGCCACCGCTCCCTCTTACCGGCGGCCGGGCCGCTGCGTGCGCTGCGCCGCCATGGAGAGGGTTTCTCTAATGGCGTTTTTTGGAACTATAGGCCGCACGAGAGCCAATGGGAGCCTCGTTCCTTGATGACGCGCGCCAGCCAGTGGGAGCCTATCATCAGATTCCTGCTACAGACGACATTGGAACAGGAGAAGGGGCCGGTTGGCGCGGCTTCAAAGATGATGACGTCGGTTCGCTCCATAAGACAGTTAATGTTTTCGCATAAAAAAAAAGAAAACTGTATAATTGAGATATGCTACACTTTCGTCTGTGGAAATGCGGGCTTCTCAAGAAGTCGAGTTTTTCTAATGGTCCTCTAACAGTTCGGGAATTCTCTTTCCTTGTGCTCAAGGTCGAGAGTCTTGAATCCAGCGTTGCGAAACCGGTTAATTATTTTATTAATAATACACGTTAAAAAAAAAACAGCGCAAGTTGTTTCAACAAGCCGAGCAGTTTCATTATTTCCTTCATCGTCATATCTCACCTATAGTAGAGAGTTTTATATAGAATTGCGTAAAAACCCTTCAGTCAGCACTGCGTACGACGAACGTAAGATCTCAACGGAACGCTGCGTTTTCCGTCAAACAAGCCCTTATCGTACAGAGGGACGCAAATGCACACGAAACCAGTTGCCACGCCATCTAGACGTGCGTACGCAAACTGCTCCAAGCAATTCAAGGCTGGTATTCGACCAATCCAATCCGATGCCACAAAGCCTTCACTGCCCACGCTACCCAAAGGCCGTTTATCTCTTTCCGGATGCCTGCTGTGAGCCTGCTGTATCTCTCTCTCTCTCTCTCTTGTTTAATAGGAACAGTTTTTTACTGCAGTGAAAACAAATGTTGGATCGTAACAGCTCGACAGTCCACGCGTCGCTGAGCGAGTTGTCATCCTAAGCCTCTCTGGCCTCTTAATATCTCTTTTTAAATATTTGCTCAAAAAAACAATTGTCCAACATTGGTGCAACATAGACGAGCGACGCACGGGCAGACAGTTTTAGCTCTTTCGGAATCACATAATTGATTCATAAATTAGTAATTGAATTACTCGAACGTTACCGAAAAAAAGGTCGTGAAGCGTAAGTTCAACTCAATGTAATTGATGACAGGTAATCAGTTACTTGTAACTCATTACATGCACAGGTCTGAGTTCCTCTCTATCGGGACATCGTCCACGTGTCTGGGCCACGAGTTTCCGCGCTCATGTTTCGGTTGCGGTTACAAGCAGTTGATTTTTTTTTTTGCTCTAAAATATTCGTGACTTTGTTCTAAAATATTTGATTGGGTAGTCTCCTGACACCATTATAAATCGCCAAGCAAGTAAAAATAAATAAAAATGTGTGTGTGTGTGTGGGTTTGGGGGGGGGGGACGTGTTTATTTGTTGTGCTCGTGCAAGTTTAATTAAAGCGTTTTAGCGGGACCGGTTTGACTGGTATTATCACGTGTCAATAATCTCCAAGTGCCAACGAACACAGACACATAAAAAAGACGAGAAGAGTGCGCTGTTGTGCATCTTCGTGTTATTTACCCTCGATGAACCGTCTCTACATTCAGCGCATGCGTGACGCCATACTTTAGTTCAACTTAGGCAGACGGCCGTGCAGGCGAGCTCGCCTCTCGTGCTCTTCATGCGCAGAGTTCCAGCGAGGTTCGGGCACGTGCAAGACTAAGTTCCCCGTGCATTGCGCAGGTGTGTCAAACTGGCTGGTGAGATGTCTATTATCGACTGGTCTTATTTTCAGCCGCTGCCGGGTGTCGCGTGCGCGTCCTTTGTTTTATGTATAAACTAATCTCCTGACATAAAACACGCGATAATTGTTTGTTTTTTCTACACGCTATGGCAGTCGCGGAAGAAAATATAAATCGAGAAAAACAGGCAGCGTTTTCCCTCTCAACTCGCGGCTATAACATGTGGTCACGTGATCTGGAGCCGATTCTATGCCGCCAATGTTTATTTTAGCCACTCGCTGGAGTTGGCAAAGCACAGGGCTCGCGCTGCGTTCCACACATTGTATAAGGTTCGGCTATTTCTGTCACCAATGCGATGGGACACGAGCCACTAACCGAATGAAGGTCGAGGCGTTGATTGTCAACAGCCCAGATCGAGTGCTCACGCAGTCCTTTCGGGTCCAGTGCATGAGTTACATTTAAATAACGCGTCACCGCGGGGGATCGCAAAGCTTGATGGCAAAATCCTGGAGATCACATTGTTGAGAACGCAAACAATGCGATCCCCATAGCCTCGTCACCAACCTTTGCGAATTAGAGACTCAAAGTCCCTAATTCATACGTCCGCTTTTACTCTAGAAATTACGTGGTGGGCAAAGAAGCTCCTTGGCCAGTGGCGTTGCCTGAGAGTGCACTTGGGTACCACTAGAGCCACTCTATATGGCAGCGTAGCTGCCAGAGTAGCGACACGACGCCAAATTATCTAGATGCATGACGGCAGAAGCGCCTATAGTGATCTCCATTTTGGGCCTGGGAGGTTTCCATGGTAACCGCACTGCTAGCGACGCCGGGTGGCAACCTTTATCTAGGTGATATATCCATTCGTTAATTGAAAAGTGGTAAAAGACCTAAAATACGCTTGGCATGGCGGTACGGCACGGGCCTCTGGAGGAGCGCGGTGCCTGTTTCTTCTGGGAAGTGAGACGATTTGCAGCACAGTATCGTAGGTACACGGACAAGGCGAGTGGTTTTCCGTGCCGCCGGGATGGCGGCCGCTTTGTGGGACGAACGTACCGTCCTTGTACTTTCGGACTTCGCTCCTATGAAACAAAATCCGATTACGCCGGCCACGACAGGACGATTGCCTTGGGACATGAGTGCTGCTCGACTGCCCCTTAGTAAGAGCATGTATGCTTAGCACCATACTTCTTCAAGACCCAATCATTCATTCAAGATGAGATTACCTCACCGACTGGCGAGGAGCGACGTCGACGACGGTATCACCCTCGTTTTGGGCGATGAACAGTCGACGGGGTTAAACCAAGAAAGACAGCATGGTGGTCTACCGAGGATTGTTAACGCCATCAAAAGAGACGGACGCCGGATATGAGGTGTTCAGGCCGACAGGCAAAGTTGTCGTCCAAAAGTTTTCCGGCATGCAAAATGTCAATATTTTTATCTGGTGTAGCACGCATACCCGTCTTAAAGGGGCCATGAAATGATTTTTTAGCTTCTTCTTCCTCAGCTTTAATCCTCAACTCAAAAGAGAACAGTGGAATCACGCGGTCGTGACATGCTAGGGCACCGGTGCGTTGACCCCAAGCTTCCACCGTGCTTTTTAAGCACACCATAGAACTTGGATTTCGCAAGTGCACTCATGTGCACTCATTGGCCACGAACGCGAATTCAAATATTCGTGGACGAATTGATTGTTGACGAGCGTATACGTCGGAGTGACGCAGTTCTCGTGTCAAATGCGTGAGCTGGGGTCGGCTGACGTCATTTTGGCTTTTGTAGGCATTGCAAAGAGGACATTTAGAACCATACACACGTGATTATAACATCATAGCACACGGACATTAACTAGCACAAAACGGGTCCAGCTACAGAAAATAAATATTACACTCGTAAAAAATAATTGTTTGTAACTTGTTAATTACAAAGACAAACACACCTCTGAGAATATAAGTTCAATGGTATGTGTTGATGGATTGTTATAGAGCAGGTCATTTCATATACGTCATTTGAGCAAACACCAGCTTGTCACTTGAAGAAAACAAACCTAAAACACTGCTATCAAATGCAAGCTATTGCAACGAAAGGACGTTTATCAAAGTCTCCAGAACTGTCAATTCGTAAAATCGTCGATTAGTACAAAAGGTTAAAGGTCGCAGGCGCTTCCTCGCTTAAAGTTGCTGTGATTATTCGGTGACCCAGGGCTGAAACAACTTCCCCTAGACCCTACACACGACGTATACCTTTCGTTTCGATTCTCAGAAATTCCAACATTCAAAGGAAGCTAGAAAATGCGAAAATGTTATCCTAAAAGCTATATCGTAAAATCGTTGATTAGTATAAAACGTAAACATCGCAGGAGCTTCCTCGCTAAAAGTTTCTGTGATTACGCGGTTACCTGGGGCTGAAACAACTTCCCCGCAGTCCAACACGCGACGCATACAATTCGCATCGATTCTCAGACATTCCAACGTTCAAACAAGGCTAGGAGTATGCGAAAATTTCAATGAAAAACTCTTATCGATCCTCGAACACATCCAGGAATCCGAGCACCGCTACGGCGATATGACTGATGCTGTCGCACAGGTGCTAACATCCAGAGCGATCTTGCACAGAAAAGGTATAAAGTCTCATTCTTTCATATCTTCACGTTATACCTGCGTCAGAGAGCACGAAGAAGCCCGAAATCGTCGGAAAGCAGCGGCACATTACGACTACCGCGCACCGAACAAACTCTTATCCACCAGCTCTGGGCGCTGCCATCTTGCCGGTGACATCATGGCTCTTGCGAGGTCACGTGACGAGTAGTCACTCGGTTACTAAGGAAACCGAGCCAGCTCAGCTCGTTGCTATGGTACCGCGTGTGACCAATCACGGTGAGAGGCGGCACAGGGAAAAGCGTGGCGCTACTCTGGCAGCTACGCTGCCATATCGAGTGGCTCTAGGTATACCACCAGTGCAATACCTCCTAGATAACAAAGCCGTAGTGCTGACCGAAATGGCGTCATCAAAGAAGGCCAACGCTCGACGCAGATTGCAAACGAGTGCCGCGTCAGTGTTTGGCTTCGAGTCAAGTTTGAGCCGAACGTTGACGCAATTGTCGTGTCCAATCCGTGGCTAGCGTTGGCCTTCACTGATGGCGCCATCTCATTCCGCACTACGGCTTTCTTATCTAGGAGGTGTTGCACTAGTGCCAGTGAGCTTCTGTCAAGTGAGAAACATTCCTACCCAATATCGCTGCACGGCCCCTTCAAAGTGTCAGAAAATTAATAACTGAGGCAAATATAAAACTAAATTGCACAAAGGAAAACCCTAAAAACTCAGGAGTTAAATGCTGTCTTCCACAACAGTTCTGAAACTTCGTTCCTTATATTAGCTTATCTTATTGTTTTTCCAGTTTGTTTCTTTGCGTGGGTGTTCAGCATGTGCCCATGTGAGCGCTTTCGTGTTTCTGTGCAAAACCACTTTTTAATTAATATCTGGCCGCTTTCTCAACGCTTGACATAAGAAAGTCGGGGGAAAAAACCGTCAGTGGTGGCCGAATGTTAAGCGGATTTGGCGTAATGAAAGATAAAAGCCAGGTCGATGCAAACGCAGCAAAAACCTTTAAGCACATTTTCAAGCAGAGTGGATCTCTAAACTTCCCGAAATGAATTTTAAAACTTGGAGGCCACTGCTGGGTGGCTCCGAAATCGTCGTCTCCGCACGTCGTATTAATAGAAAGAAGCTTCACCGCCCGCGTCATTTGCATATGCGGCCCCAGAAACAAAAAAATGCAGCTTCCATGAATGCATACGACCGGTTTCTAGCCGACGTTTCGCTTATCTGTCGAGTTCAAAAGTGCCGTTTCGCAGCTATATTTTTCTTCCTTCCTTTATTTTTCTCCCCTCTGCATTCAATTCAAACATAGTAACCGGTTCTACCAACAATAATTTATTTATATGCTCGCGTATTTATATTATTTTTGCAGATGAAGTGCTAACAAGAAGAAACAAAAACAAACTAACGGTATGGATATACTTAGAATCGGGTGATCGGCGTATACATTCCTCGATTTTCTTGCAGACGCCGCCATTTTTGTGCTCATCGTGCAGAGCGGGCGCCATAGGCGATCACTCCTGTTCTAAAATATGACTTTCTGAGCTCTAGATACGGTGTAAAGAATAAATATTAAAATATATAAAAGGGCCGAAAACAACAAGGACCAAGAAGTAGGACAACACAAGATGGCTCCAGTGTCGATACTTCGAAGCGTCGTGTATTTACTGGCTCTAGCACTGATGGGAAGCTGAATATTCGCCAATGAATCGATTGATACCGAGAGTAAGCCAACCGGTGACAAGACCTGCTTGTGTCTAATTTCGACCGCGTGGCGCTCTCGGCCCAATTGGAAACAGGAGATGTCACACCAGAGAGGTGTACAAACCAGATCACATGGTGCGGATTTGATAGCGATTTCGCAGCGGCGACGTTGAACACCGGACCTCACCGACTTTCACCACCCGTTTTTTGTTTTTTGTTTTTTTTGTTTGTTTTTTCTGCGAGCGACGTTGCAATTGCCAAATCGAAAGTAAAATCGCGCCGTGTGAAACAGGCATACAATACTTCGTTTTACCGCTCCGATAACTATAAACGTCGTCATGCTCACAGCGTCGTGATATCGTGCTCACAGGACCACGTTAACATGCTCGCAGCATTCAGTGCACGCTGCAGGTCACGGCGCGTCCAAATCTTGAAACACGTGTGAGCAAAAACTGCGTCGCGTCGTCGAGCGGCGTCACCATGGCAACCGCCGCTGGAGCTATGACGCGGCCGAATGCCGCACCGCCACCTCACAGAGTCAGCGACGGTTGCTTTGGTTACGTGACGCGGTTTTCGCTCACATGTGTTTCGCGCTCGAGGCTCCCCAATGCAGAGAGCAAGTCGTCTGCTTCAGTTGCGGTAACGTCAGAACGACGCCGAGTTCTGATTGGCTTTGATTGAAACGATAGGTGGTAGACCTCAATGCTAGATACCTTGAGGTCTACCCACTATTTATTTTCAATAAGCCAATTAGGAGCTCGGTGTTTTGACATCCTCGCAAGCAGAAGCAGAGAAGCAGAAGAACTTGCTCTCCGCATAGCCTAATAAGCCTAACCCCATCAGTCGGTCTGACTACGCTACCGCTGCCGCAGTGAATCGAAGGAAACCTAAAGGCCGGTTCAGACACTTGCGTTTGAGTGCGTTTGACTGCGTTGCGTCGAGAACCGAAAGCGAAACACCGTCACATCTGTGGAATCATCTTGGCACGCCATATAAGCAGCAGGGATGTCCTGGTTTCTCGCAGCCGCAATGCAGTCAAACCGCGGTGAGTCAAGCGCAGTCAAACGCAACTGTCTGAACCAGGCTTTAGTCTTTCTACGCGCGCGGCAACCTCGCTGGAGCTCTGCGCGAGTAGAGCACGAGACAGCGGAAGCCCTCTCGTGCACTGCCGTTAGCCTCCTAGGAAACAAAGCTATGGAGGCGTCATGCCTGTGCTGAACGCTCAGTTATACCACCGTGGTTATACCCCATTCACAAGATCATAAAGGTGCCTTTAGCTAAGGCACCTTCATGACTGGCAGCGAATCAGCCCGAGGTCCTCCGCGCGTGGCATGTGTTCGCGGCACAAGAGCGTGGGCTGATTCGTAGATTGAAAAAGTGTCCTAGGTTAAAGGTGCCTTTCTGCTGCCCGTTTGAATGGGGTATTAGATCCGTCTATGTATAACCATGTTTTGCTCATCAATTGTTACACCCCCTTCCGAACATTTGGTTATCAATTTTGAAACAGAAAAGAAAGAAACGGGCAGGACGTATTAATGAAGTGCTTATGCAAGTAACACAGTGTTTTCATCTTCTTTCTTTTTATCTCGGAGATGCACATCCACTTTCAAAGATAGGGCACCCGACCGAGTTCGCTGACCGTTCGCAACATTTCTCGGTGCGTTCTCTTCCTCCGCTGGCTTCCCAAGACGATGCAGACCCGCGTTTAATCGGTGAAATGGCAATGGGCGCTCTCTTTTTCCTTTCCGTCTGTGGCGCCTGGTCTGCTGGAGCGTGTGATCTGTCCAACTGAACCGCCGCTTTTCTCTCTCGTCGCTCCACGCTTTCTCTATTTGTCGCTCCATCGGAGTATTCTCAATCCGCTCTCAGAAGTTTCTTACTTGCTTTCAAATCTGCTCAATAACAAAATAAACAAAAAAAAACGTTAATTTTAGAGAAGCCGTATGTGGTCTCAGCAGATCGGCGTCCACGGTCGACGCTGCAATACATGTGTCTGTTGACAACTAAAACAATAAAAACGTTTAAAAAAAAGAATTTGGGAGGCGGGTTCTGCGTCCCAAATATAATTTCAAATAAAAAATAAAAAAGGAGCGCGAAACGAACCAGTCAGCTAAAAAAAAAAGGCAACACTTTATTAACTGATTACATATGTTAAATATCTCTCACAACTTTCTTACAACGTCTCACGTTAATTTTTTTTCTTTTTTCTCGCGCAGATACAATTAGTGTTGAAGGGTTTCGTTTGGTTTTTACTAAACAAATAGCAATAAACGTACGCCGAGTAATATTTCTAGGAAAATGCAAAAAAAAATGCATAGTAGTATATATATTTTTTTTCTACTCTTAAATGTAGTATAGAGTTTGCTATTGAAGATGCCGGTCGAAATTCAAAGAATATTATAAGAAAAATATTTAAAAAAAACAGACTTAAGGGGCTCGTTTCACGTGTCCCTTACCGATATTTCGCGTATACCCTTATCTCATTCAGTACATTACACGCCGACTTCCTACGCCAGACATCCTCAAGATTGAACGACGTTGTTCCCTTTGTAATCCCAGCATAGGGTGTTTTTCACCATGATTTAACCTCCACGCTTACATTTCGTACTCTAGCCCAAAAATCTTGTCTATGCTATGCATCAGCACTGTTGCCCCACCCTATTTTTAACATTCCCTGCACCGTTTGCAATCATCCCCACAACGCGCAACCCAAGAAAACTTTTTTTTTTTTTTTTGTACAGTTTGCAATGTGTACATGCATAAAACATTCAGCGCAACAAAGACGCGAAAACTCGAGTCAGCGGGATCTCCTTCATACGCGAAGTCGAACCCGTCTTCGCATGCATAATGCATCTGAGTTCTGCGAATAGCGCCCACGAGCTCGCGCTTTATTCTGGTCGGCTCTCGATGATGCCACATATCAGGGGACTCGTATCAAGATTGTGCTGACCCTGTTTAAACAGACGCCGTCCTGAACGGAAGGTCGCTTGAAACGCCTGCCACACCCGTGTGATAAAAATAAATATTAAAAATATATTATTTTAGATTTGTTATAGTTATTTATAAGTTGTTTGATCGAATATATTTTACCATTCCATTCATCCATTCAATCATTCATTGATCTCTAAGGGCCTCGGCAGGGTTACTAGTGTCTTCACGCAGCGCGACCGGCAACGAGTATACGATTCTATCTATGATGATTAAAACGTTAATTACGTTTTTAATCCATTACAACCGTTGTCACATATATAGGGTTCCGTGTTTTCGGAAAAACTTAGAAAAACACCCGCCGGTAAAAATTTTATTAGGATTTATCCGATAAACTCCGAATTTTGATGTGGCAATGTCCTCTAACCCCCCCCCCCCCCCAAACCAAAAAAAAAAAAATAACTGAATTAAAGACGGTATTTTACATTTAAGTTTGATCAGCGCACAGGGTCAATGGTCCCGGGAAAATGCCACCACAGTTATCTTTAAAATCTCGGATCATTGACAAAAGGAGTCTCACCGCTTATCATCGTCAAGGTTCAGGACGACATGTCATTGTACCATACTATTTGTGTATTAAGAGGAAGGAGAGGTTGTGGTTTTCGTAAGAGTGAAAGCTATGGACCATAGGGATTGCATAAAATTGGGAGGAGGGGCAGTTGAAACTTCCCTATTCCATCCTTTACCACTCCGACCCCGCACGGCCGCCGGGTAGCATAGAATAGGATGGGACGAATATACATGCTACCCAGCGACTACCTCCAGGAGTTTATTTTTAAAATGTCGACGTTTATCGACGCCAAGCATGTGTGCAACTTTCTGCCGTGGGACAAATTAGTGATGTCAATGGCAATGGCACCAACACCAAATCAGCCTGAAGACATATTAATTGATGTAAGCGCGTTTTATTCTTAGAGCGCAGCTCTTAGGCGCCCGTTTCCGGCTTGAGCGGCGTCGCCGTCGGCGTAACCACGCGTCGCATTAAAAAAAGAAACGTTTTGTTGTTTTTGTTGTTGTTTTTATTTAGCATACGTTTACACCCGAATATTATTTATTTAGTTTTCATAGGAAACACTGCGAAATTAAGCTCCGTATTTCGGAGATTTTAGAATTAAACAAAAATAAAGTCCTATACACTCCAATTTTTGGAAAAAAAAACTCTGAAAAAACACTTTTTGAATTTGACGAAAAATAAAATCCGAAAACAGAATCCTACCCATTAATGCAGCCCAAAACTTCAGTTCGAAGGACAGTGCACTAACGTCGAACTGACGGCCCCAGCTTTTAAGAGAGGATTGATGACGGTGCCATATAACATATTAAACAGCTGAATGCTTATCAGAGACTACAAAAAAAAGACACTGAGGTTTTTCAGTAGGGTCAAGAAAACCCCGGTTACTTATTTTGCAGGCAGTCACACGTGCGTTAGCGATTTTTATAAGGTGTACAACTCGGCTATCAAGCCGCTCGTGAAAGTTGGTACCATCAGGTTCGACGTCAGTGCGCTGTAGGTCGATCCGAAGTTTTGGGGTGTATTATACGTGACAAGGGGTGTAAAAGTATACCCCCTTTTTTTTTCTGCGTGTACAGCGCAAACGGATGGGACAGAAGAGAGAAGACACACAATCGCTGAACTTACAACTGAAGTTCAATCGTCAAGGCGCACCCTCATCTACGACGACCAAACATGCAAATTGCGGAGAACGGTCGGACGCGATAGCGTCATCGGGCCTCATTCGCAACACCTTCTCATTCGATTCTTCATGCTCTTCCTGCCAGTGAGCAGGAAGTGCGGCAGACACGCTGGCCTAGTCAGTAGCAGGTCTGACTCGCATCCGAAGGGTCATGGGTTCGAATCCCGCCAATAATTCTTCAAACTTTTCTTTAAGGAAAATTAATTACAAGGTGAAATAATCTGAGACATTCGGCAACCTTTAATGCGCATTACATGTTATATATTTTCATTGCTTTCATTCCACACGTGACGTCACGTTTCACGTGAGCGTTGTCGGTTGTTTGAAATTCCCGCGTGAGGTATATGGCTCTGACGTCATGACCCTATTGACCAATCAGGATTTTCGCGTCACGCCACCGACGCCAGTTTTTCTGCGACACGAGCTCCATAATGATATCGCGTTAAAAAGTAGAAACTCAACGTTATCGATAAAACATTGGTGGTGCGAGCGAGCGGGTGTAGATTTACCGTTGCCTTAAATCACCTGAGACTCTATAGACCTTTGCAAAAATCGCCTTCTGCACGCTGCCATCTTTGTCTGCTGGGCTATGGAACGCTTTCTGAGCATGCGCTGTTGCTCTGTTGCGCGGCATATCAGACGCTGCGCATGCATCCACAGATCAGTGACTCAGCATTTTTCGTCCGCGTGATAAGCGGTGGAAAGCTCTAGAGAGAACGATAAGAATCCAAAGTGGAAAAGAAAAGAACAGATTTGCGAAAGGCAACGTTTCAAACTCAGCTGACTTGTATATTCAGTAGCGTCTACAAACATACAACATTCTCAATGTCACCAACCAGACCACCACACAGAACGTTGGCGTCAATTTCTCATCACCGCCACTCACAGCCTTGGTATTTTCCAGACTAATGACGTTGCAGTGGATGAAAAGAGGACGCCTCTGGGTGCTATGGCGAGCAGACAGAGAGGAACAGGCTGCTGACGACAGACATCATCACGTAGGTCCACACGATCACAGCCGAGGCAGGGCCGCTGCTGTCGCTCGCACAGTGAGGAGAGACTGCCGAGATGCGCAGGAACTGCCTGCCCCTGAGGAGCGGGCTGGTGTTGTGGCCCATGAGGCCACAGGACGTGCCACACGAAGAGCACCATCCGCCCTTGAAAGTCTTGTAGTCTGAGCACGGCACGGAGGGATAGCTGCAGGTGCGGATCGAGTTGGCGTAGTACAGGGCCGCCCTGCCGTGCGAACAGTCGAACTCTGCACCCAGACGTGAAACGAGGTTATTGTCCCAAAACTAGAATTTGCAAGTATCATATAGCATCCATGTCAAAATTGTCTTTTTCTCTAAATTAGAATCTGTCCAAAGTAAAGCAGCCCGGTTCATATCAAACGACTTTTCGCCTCAAACTAGTGTCTCAGCTTCAAAACAAATTTTTGTCTCACTTCATTGTCGGCCCGGCGCAAAATTAACCGAATATGTTTCTTTCATGACTTATACTACAGTAACTGGTGCTTTAAAAACACCTATTGCCATTCCGCACATTTAGTTCTCCCCGAACCGATAATTCCTGTAACGTACAGCAATACCAGTCACACAGAAATTCCTTTCTGTGTTCACCCTTAATATGATCGATTACAGAATGGAATAACTTGACAGACAAGATGGTTACCAACACAAATCCCGTTGAATTTAAAGTGATGTACGAGCGCCTATGGTATGAATAGTACATGTACGCGTACGTGCTTATGTCTTGTTTTCATAGTTACTTCCTGTTTCCCCATACTGAAATAATATTGTTTTATACATAGTTACTTCCATGTGAAAATGGCTATTGTGTACGTACGATGTCACTTCTCTTTTGTAAACTGTGTTGGGCTGATTGCGCTTATTTTGTTGCTTTGTTATATAATGACAGTGATTGGAAAATTGTGTGATTATGTTGTTACGAATGCACGCACTGCCTATCCCCCTCATATAATGCGTCCTCAAAGATGCCCTTGAAATAAATAAATGAAATAAAATGAAATTACCAGGCCATTAAAAAAAAGACTTCTCTTTGTGTGTCTGGTACGTTTTGCACGTTTCCTTTGTCATGTTTTTTTCTTGTTTTATTTTTTCTTCTAGTTCAACAGAATCTACTACCATCTCCCTCTCTAACCCATCAAACTTTATTACAGTGTTTTAGTATTGAGTAAATGTTGCGTTTATATATATTATATATATATATATTTCGATATATTATACATGATATTGCGCCGCCCCCTTGTGTAATACCCTTGCAGGTCCTCAAGAAAAATAAATGATAATGATGATTATCTCCTCAGAAGGGCAGCCTTAGCGTTGCCGCTGCTTACAGTAATACATTAAAAAAAGAAATTAGAATGACATCCGCCCTATATTTCGACATCAGTCACAAAAAAAATATTACTGGGCGCTTCTTTATTTGTGTTTGTATTGCTCGCTAGCAGCGTGCGGTTCTTCGCGGGTCCAAGTGCCGCTCCTGGCTCCCTAATAAGCGTAACCCCCCCCCCCCCCTCCCTGCAGTGTCAGAAGCACGGAGTTATGAAATAAAGGACAGCTTGCGCTTTGGCAGCCTTATGCCGCCATACGTACATCGGGCAAAGCGCTTATTTCCACGAAAGGGGACGCGCAATACAGAAGCATAACGAGGAATCGTTTTATGAGTGGTATTCGCTCTGGCCACCAACTCAAATGAAACAATTAAAAACAGGAACTCCCGCTTTTTACAGTGACTCTTCATTTGAAATTGTCCTTTTTATGGCTCTTTGCATATGTCTGTCTGGACCCCGGTGGAGTAAGAGATGTCTGGACATGGTCAGGAAGGAGGCCGAAGTTTCACTTGGGCTTCGCGCGTCTCTTGACAATTGGGCACTGTCGGTTTAGGGCTCCCGCTTAGAGGCTCTGGTGCGCGACCGAAGAAATCCGCCTGGCCCTGGTATCGAACCAGGAACCTCTCCATTTCTAGTGGAGCGCTCTACCAACTGAGCCAACCAGGAGTTAGACGTCAGTAGAAGAAAAGGGTTTTATCAGCTGCCACCAGTCTAACACCATCAAGGGAGAACGGCCTGCATTTTAAGTTTATGATGCTAATGCAATTGATGCAAAGGTGCAAGTGTGTTGGTATTAGACTGGTGGCAGCTGTTAAAACACGTTTGCTCTACTGACGTCTAACTCCTGGTTAGCTCAGCTGGTAGAGCGCTCCACTGGAAACGGTGAGGTCCCTGGCTCGATACCAAAACCATGTGGATTTTTTTCCGTCGCGCACCAGTCACCTAGCTGTGTTTGGAGATTTGTGTTTGTCCTTTGTCCCCCTTGTTCCTCTTCTCCAGGGATTATTATCGTCAATGAAGATTTGTTGAGAGTCAAGACCCTAGTTCATGGGTCTCAAACACAGTGGCTCGCGACTCTCTGGAACGCGGCCCACAAGTGTCCCGTGGCTGTGAGCTCCCATGCCTCGTGCGCTGCATGCGCCATAAATATTGACCTCTTGTCCATTCATCTCCACTTGCTCTGCTGAGTCTGCTCTTATGAAGTTTTAACTTATTTGGCACTAATCTGTTTTCTTTCAGATTGTGGATTGTTTGCTCTTACATACCGTTAAGATACAAGCTTTTTCTTGTAATTCTGCTATAAAAATCGTCAGGAAAGCAACAATTACCGTACGAAAAGAATTTATTTACAGACATAGTGAACTCGGAGACTTCTCGAGTGAATTGAGCGACATAGCAACGATTGTGTGGGATTGAAGAAAATTCAAGCATGTTGGCTGGATGGTTAAATTTTTTAAACCTTGCAATCACTCTCGGTACAAACCCGAAGTATGAATACATCAAAGCTAAAGACGGCACTGGCAAAACGTCTATTTCACAGAAAGCAAATAGCACGAGATCCCTTCCTTAGGAAATCTCGGGGTGACGCTGAAAGACTCGGCTGCTTTGCAACGTCGAACACCGTAGCTGATCTTTATTTTTTGGCCTAATATACGAGGGTGCCTCCCCCTAAAACAATACAGTTTTTTTTGTTGTTCTTTTTTTTTACTGCAAAACTGAACTACGCATTGCCGAAAGCTCATTCTCCGACCAAATGTAGCGTCCGAGCCAAAAGCCAAAGTTTCAGCACTCAACGTTATCTCATTCAAAAGTTATAGGCGATTTTCTGGAATTTTCAATGGGAAAATTACAGCCGACAGAGGCCTAGAATACATGGAGCTCTATATGGCGCCAGTTACCGAAAAACGGGCGAAAATGGGCCCCATTTTCTCATTGAAAATTTCAGAAAATCACTTGGTGACTTTTGAATACGATAACGGTTATTGCTAAAACTTTGGCATCTGGTACGGACCTCTAGCGCTACATTTGGGTGGAAAAGTCAGGGTTCGGACATGCATAATTTATTTTTGCAAGAAAAAAAAAACTTTTTTTTGTGTAGTAACTTTTCTCCACACTATGTTGGCCCTCAACATTTTGAGGTGTGCTATCTGGTCCCCACAGTCAAGTGAGTTTGAGAACAACTGCCAGCCCTATTGCGCTTCTCACTGCATTTGCCAGGAATGCGAACGAATCTTCGCCACACTTGATCTACATGGCAAAGCTGCGCCTTTCATGGAAAGACTAGAAAAAAAACAAAAGACTGGAAGTGCTCATTTTAAGGCAGAAAAATCCTCAAACACCTGGTCTACAACATAACAAACCTTACTCCCACATCCATTAGGAATCCCAGCTTGAAGGCAACTACGCAAAATCAAAGTTGATCCAATTTCTAAATTGCATAAAATAAGAGATATAAACAGAAGAATCGATAGAGTAAGACGCCTAGAGAAAGAAGGCCGAGCACTCAAACGTATCACTCTATTATACGGACGCCAGTTTTAAAGCAGAGCAATGCACGCTAGCAATGTGGGACCAGAAAGAAATCATGACAGGGGAGTGCAGAAAGTTGCTACTCCCCTGCACGCTGAGCTGCTAGCCATAGCCACGGCCATAACTGAGTTCATCAAACACGAGGAGGAAGAAGCCATAGTGAGAACGGATAGCCAACGTGCCTGTCGAGCTTTTCGAAACGATGAACTACCTACATATATCTACAGCATTCTGTGACGACACATGCACAATACCCGCTGCTGAAAATTGGGATCCAATGGGTTCCAGGGTACCAGGGACTGAGAGAAAATAGCCGAGCTCACGAGCTCACCCGCGAACTGAATCCGAGACCCCTCTGGCATGGCCGGCAGTGCAAGAATATGAACAGAAAATGACAAGAAACAATCTACATAAAGTTAGAAAAGAAATTTTGAGAAAGCCTCCACTTGTCTACCCTCACCCTGATATCCTCCTTCAAGAGAGGAAGCGTCCCTCATACGTAAAGCGCAAACACACCCTCTACTTACCCCGCACTATATCCATTACATTAACAATTCTCCAGGTCGACCCATGCGCTCCTACTGCTGTGGGTAGCACACGCTCTGGGAGTGCCCTGCAGCCTGCCATGAGTCGCTATAAGTCGCTCTCCCATCTACCCTATACCACCTGATCCCAAGCGGCTGGGAGGAATGGACCTCTACCCTCCAGAGCTTCAAAACCTGTGGTGGCCGCTCCTCGTTCATCACATTCGGAAAGTGGATGGACGACGAAGGATCCGAACACAGCTAGCTAGGCCCAGATCTGGACTAAAGATCGAGGAGCATCTTCGATCTAAATAAAAGTTTTCTCTCTCTCTCTCTCTCTCTTTCATGCACCTCCCTCTTATTCTACCGTCGCCTTCGGCGGGCTGCTATATTTGTCCACTGGGATGTGACAAGTTGTGGGACTCGCTCTAGCATGCGCAGTAGCTGAGCCTTCCTGCGAAATATATGAGGCGCCGTGACTCAAGATATTTGTCCCGGGCGACAAGAGCTGTAAAGGTCTACAGTGGGGCTTGTATAGGCAAGAACACTTACTGCCAAGCGCTTTGCATCCTGGCTGCCGCCTTCCGCCGTTGGGGTAGAAGTCCACGTGTCCACAGTCGATGGTGATGCCCATCCGGCCCCGGAAGACGTTGAAGCCCATGCCCATACTCGTGTGGATGACGTCTACGAAGTGGGCGTGCTCCGGCCGCAGGTGAACGCCGAAGGACTGGAACAGTGGTCCTGCCGGATCGAGACCTGTCGGGCCAGAAGTTGTCTTATTAAGGCTCGTGTCTCTGTTTCTGCGCGAGCACGTCTCTTTCTGGCAAATGTGACGTCTTCAGCCGCATCCGGAGGCTTGCGTTCACGATGTTGGGAACATCCGTGGCTACCAACGTTTCAACTATTTCTGGCGTCTCAACATCCAGCTTTCAACTTCAAGAGAAATCGCAGTCTCTTTTTCTTTCGTGTGCGCCACTGTAAGTGATTGTGTACGTGTTTGACTCTGTGGTTATGGATGCCGTTTCAACGATAATTTCAATTGAACACATTTCTGCGTGGCCATTGGCTAAGCTTAAAAAACCCCTGAAAAGAAAAAAAATGTGTTTTTTTTAACAGTTTGGGTGGGACACGCGTGTCAAAAATTAATTTTACGCGAAAAAAAAAGTTAGAACAATATTGACGGCGCGAGGCGCGATTTAGTCGGTAGTCACCTCCTTTCCATTTTTATTCTCTCTCGGCATTTCGGGCGCGTGGAGGAGAGGTGGATCGGCTTCGCCTTCACGTTGAGGTGGAAAGACCGAATGACCATCTCGTTGAGCGAATGACCATTCCATGACGTCATGTACTGCGCGCAGAATTTCAAATAAATCTGCTCCGTCATATTGCTCTAAAATTTTTTTCGCGTGATTTCTTTTTTGACACGCGTGTCGTACTGTATTTTATTTCAGGGGCGCTTTATACACATGTCGCGTGCAAAGCTATCTCTTTGAAATGGTTGCCATGCTTCATGCAAAGCATTGTCCCGCCGAGTCGCGGCATAAGCAGACGTAAGCTCCCGTAACATAACGCAATTAACGCAACGTAAGCAAACGGCACTGTGCGAAACGGGCCTTTATGAAGGCGCTAGATCGCACCAGCCAGGTCGTTTATGCAAAGCCCATTGATGCGTTTGTGTTTACAAGTAGCGTCAAATGTACCACTGCACGAAGCACATGTCGTGTGCGGCCCCTGGAAGCAAATGGAGGCGGAGCGCTCCTCCCGTGACACGTGTATTGTCCGCATGCCTACAATAATGGTTGGAGGTACTTGTAAACAAAAGAGCAAAGCGTGAATTTTATCGTGGGGTGGTTTCATCTCAACTCAGGCACAGATTTGAAGTCGAATTTTTAATTTTTACGAAAAAAATATATGTTTTGGGGAAACCCTTATGTGACAGGAAGTGCAAACCGCAAGTTGGGGAGATTTTTTAGGGGCGAAGCTCCTTAGGGTCTAGCCGTGTCCGTCCGTCCGTCCGTCCGTCCGGCGTCCGTGCTCACATAAAAAAGAAAACTTTTTTTCGCAGTCGACAGGATTCGAACCTGTGCGGGGAGACCCCATTGAATTTCTAGTCCATTGCCTTAACCACTCAGCCGCGACTGCGGGACGAGTAGGGGGCTCTGAGATGTGGTAGTAATTCAAGAGCTGGGGATGTCATGGATGAAACGTTGCATGTAGCCGCTCAACGTCTATACAGGAGAGGGCGCTGCGGTCAAATGCGTATATAATCGCGTTAAACTTTGCATGCATTGGCTCAACGTTCATAGACGAGAGGGCGCTGCGGTCAAATGTTCAAATGCGTATATAACCACGTTCCATACCACACATTCTGTTTCTGAAATGGACCGTTGACTTAATGGAGATGCGTTCCCACGGCTTCTAGCGGATCCAAGCTGATCCGCTAGAAGGACCACTGGCTCTGCACTTTCACCGACCATAAAGAAGTAATAATGAAGTCGAAACGCAACCCGGAACTCAGCACTACCTATGAGCAATAAAAAAAAAATCAGCACCATCAGCACTACCTATGAACAATAAAATCAGTATCATCAGCACCACCAGAGCTTGGCCCAATCAACATCATTCACCACGTGGAGATGCGGTCATTTTTTGATCTCGAGTTATGGACATTTTAAGCAGCCGAGGCGCAAACTGACCTTTCTCTCGCCTGTCGGAGGTGTCATGTTTCACACTTTTTTTAACTTTTTACCTTTTTTTGGTAGCGCAATGTAACTTTTTTTTCGGTCACTCTCAGAATAGCGATTATTTATGGTTAATAATTTTTATTGCGATTACTTATCTTCACTTTTGTTTTAAATATTGTCAAAGTGTGTCTCTTTGACAATATTTGTCAAAGTTTGACCAGCTCTTTTCGTGTGACCTATTTGAGATATCGTAACATATTTAGTATTTTCAGAAAGCTGAGAGTATACTCTTTATATTGATAACAATTTTAATGTTGTGTATAAAAGAGAAGATGGCAGTGTATTCTCGTAAAGCAAGGACTATTTCAAATTTTTTGCAAATTCGAGGTCGATTTTTTTAAAAAAATTTTAGCTTTTATTTGGCTGATTTTTTCTCTAGCTAGCTATTGCAATGCTTTATAAGGTAATGTAAATAGAAAATGTAATATTTTGTTTGTATGGAAGGTATAGAACCTTGAAGTCTGATTTTGTTTGACTGTTTGGTCAGTAAATCAACTTACTCGCAAAACTACACTAATTCAAAATTGGCGCCCCTTATATTTTTATTAGCCTACCTGTGAACACACTTATTCTCTGATAAATAATTTTACCGCGATTATTTATAAGAAATATATTTTAAAAAATTTGCCAATATGACGTTTTTGGACGATATTTGTCAAAGTTTACCAGCTCTTTCGTGTGACCTATATGAGGTGTCTTAACATATTTAGTATTTTCGGAAAGCTTAGAATATACTCCTTCTAATGATAACAAATTTAATGTTGTGTCTAAAACAGAAAGTACAGTATTTTCTCGTAAAGCAAGGACTATTAAAAAAGTTTTGCGAATTGGAGGTCGATTTTCTAAAATTCTACCTTTTATTTGGCTAATTGTTTTTCTCTGGCTACTTATGTCAGTACTTTATAAAGTAAAGTAAACAGAAAATTTACCATTTTGTTTGTACGGCGGCTATAAAAGCTCATATTTTGGTTTTTGTTCACTTGTCGCCCAGTAATACAAGTGACTCACAAAAATAAACTAACTCATAATAAAGAAGATGCAAACAGCGAGTTATGCTAATAAAGCGTCTAGGCCATAATATCTTTAATGTTTGTTTTTTAATTGTCAAACCGCCTCTCTGCAACAATATTTGACGAAGTTTAGCAAGCTGTGCTGTGTGACCTAATCAATATATTTTTATAATCTTTACATCCCCGCAAAGCTCCAATTATGCTCTTTTTTTTTGTATAATTTGAATATTTTTCTCTAAATAGATAACGTGGAACATTTACCTGAAAAACGAATATTTAGAAAAACTTGCAAACCCTTTTATTTCTTTAATTTTTTATTCACAGTTAGGTATTATAGTCTGTCGGGAACTACCAACAGAAATTGTAATATATTGTTTGTATGGCCGCTATTAGGATTCGAATCTTGTGCTATGAGCGTTTTGAACGGGACTTCGCAAAGACGCTCAGCTGAGCAGAATTTTTCCCTCTGTAACGTTTTCTATTTAATGTTACTACTTACCTCAATATCTGTGCGTAGAAGCCAGCGAAACAACAATATTTATCATAACAATATTTATTTCCTTGGCACTGGCGTGATTTGGTAAGGTGTGTGAGTTTCAGCCCTATGTATTGACGGAGAGGATACGTAGCATCTAGACTCCTGGACAAACTTAAGTGAAGAGGGAAAAGCTCTGGTAACCCGGCATGAATCACATTGAAAATATAAATGAAACCTAAACACATGACTAACACATTTTGAAGCCTTACATGCTACGAAATGCTCGTTATTTTACGAAAGAGTCCGTATATGCACAAAATAAACCGTACTTCCTAAGCGTCAGAGCACTAAATCGTACACATGTATATGCACTAAATATCTGTTTCACATCAGAAAATATGACAAATACACATCAAGTTCGGTATTTCAAACTCAAAGCCGAAAGAAAAAGGCCCCAGAGGAATTCTCTAACGATCTGCATTCCCCCGTATTGGGAGGAAGTAAGCGCTGTGCCCGCCCTTGTGGATACGGACTTCTAATATTTTTTTGAAGTGCACTACTGCAAATTTTATTAATGCTTATGGTTGGATATTGAGATAACTGCAAACAATAACTAGAAAACCTTACATAGGCCAAACTTCTGCTCAGCAGAGCGCCTGTGCGAAGTCCCGTTCAAAACACTCATAGAATGAGATTCGAGTCTTAATAGCGGTCATACAAATAATATGTTACAATTTCTGTTGGTATTTTCTGTTAGACTACTATATTAACTGTGAATAAAAAATAAAAGAAATAAAAGGTGGTTTTTTTAGAAAATCGACTCCAAAACTTAGTAGTTTTTCGAAATATTCGTTTTTGAGGCACATGTTGCGCATTATATATTTAGCGCAAAATATTCAAATTATACTCAAAATAAGGAGCTTAATTGTAGCTTTACGGTAATGTAAAGATCATAAAAATAAGTCGATTAGGCCACACAGCACAGCTTGCTGAACTTCGTCAAATATCGTCGCAGAGAGGCGGTTTGGCAATTAAAAACAAAAACAAAAAAAAAACATTAAAGATCTTATGACCTAGACGCTTAATTATGCATAAGAAAAAGCATATCTCGAGAGTGTTCCCAAAAAGTTATATTGATGTAGCGCAAAAAGTAGGCAAAAGGGATGGAGTGAAATATGGCACCCCCGATAAGCTGGAATAACGTCCGTTTCCACCTTGGCCGCTTCAACGGTCCATAACTTGAGAACGAAAAATCCGACGAACTCGCCGTTTGCGTCTTCTTTTGTTATAGGAATTGCCCGAGAACATGTATTTTTTTTACAAAAATTAAAAATTTGTTTCAAAATTCGTGCCTGAGCTGGAATGAAATCACCCCGTGCGGACTTTACGTTTGTGGGGAAGTGTGGATGTACGGGTTTCATTCTTCACCGCTGCATGTCGCGCATGAAAGGCAAGTGTCTGAGACGCACCGGTGATTCTTCCGATCTTGGAAGCCATCATATCCCGCAGGTCTTCTCCCAGAAAGCCCGCAGTCTGCGCCCCGAGGCTGTGCCCGATGTAGTGCACGTTCTCCAGCCGCAACACCCCGGCGCGCACCAGGCGCTCAAGCAGCATCGCCACCACGCGTGCCACCAGACGAGTGTTGCCAGCTGCCACGGAGTAGTTCTTGCCCCCAGAGCCCTGGCTCCAGTCCACCAGGATGACCGTGGCATTTTCCTGCGTGCGCCGCAGGCCAGGGGAAATTAAAAAAAAAAAGAAAGGGAGGGGGGGGGGAGGACTTCCCTAAGCTTCCTAAGGGCAACTTTTTATAAAACAAAAGCGACATACACCAGTTTTTTTTCTTTAAAATAAAGTATTGTATTTTAGTGAAATGGCAATTGACGCCGCAAGTGATGACGTCACAACATGGCGCTCCGCTCCAAACAAACCGTTGCTAGGGCCGTTGTTATGGACAAATGCATAGGAACTGGACGCGCGAGGTTAAAAATTGTCTGATAAAAAGTAAATAATTTTTTGTAAGCATTGTGTATTCCCAATATCTAATCATGAGGTCTTTTTCTATCGTCTAAGTGCCATAAAGCGATGACCGACTCGTGGGTGCTACTGGAGGTAGCGTTTGTTTCATTCCCGCTACCGCTTTTCAAACTCTGACGGCTTCGACGCGTCAAGGGTTTCACTTTTCAAAGAATAGCAGTATGCATGTTCAAACCAAGCACACTTTATGTGCAATCATGGCCGCGCGTGTTTTTTCGCGCCTCCTCTTGTTCCTGATTTTCGCCACGTTTTTAAAGCTGCGGGTGGACTACCTCTCTACCCCCTCGACTCATGGAGACTCCAAGTACCCCGCGACCCGTCTACAGGACGCCTCGCATACCAGTTGGACCGGTATTTCCTCGTCTTTCTCCAGCTGGGTCGCCGTTAGGGCTACTTTGACGAGGCCTAGCCGGCGTGGTCACTCTTCTTCGGCTGAACCAGTTGTATGTCGCCAAACTTCCGTAAGGGACCTTACGAGCCACGCTCGTCGCCACCATATCATCTGGTGCCTTCTTCTCGCTGGCGATGTGTCGTCTAACCCCGGTCCGCAGCGTCCAGTCTGCGCCTGCTGCACGAAACGAGTGCGGGACAACCAAGCCGCGCTCTTATGCGACTCTTGCGAAGGCTGGTTTCACCGCGGCTGCGTCCACTTATCCTTGAGTGATTACCGTCGGTTGGGCTCTTCCAGCGACCAGTGGCTCTGCTTGGTTTGCTCACTGCCGCAGTTCGCTGACGACATCTTTGAAGTTTCTACACCCGCCCGTCCTCCAAAACCGGTATACCCTGGAGCAAATTCGCCCGACACATCCCTGAGCCGCAAGTCAACGGGCATTAATAAGACAGCAACATTCTGGTACAACAACTGCCGGAGTGTAAAAAACAAGATCCCGGACCTTCAGACGCTGGCCTCCTCGCTTCCACACTGCTCCACCATTCTGCTATCCGAGACGTGGCTCGATGCGAGTGTCGCCGACAGCGAGCTACTTCCTCTCGACGCTTACACGGTGTTCCGCAAGGACAGGGGTGGGAGAGGTGGCGGAGTTCTCATGGCGATCCCGTCGAGTTTCCGCGTCAATCGCCGGTGCGACCTTGAGCACAAGGACCTTGAGGCACTCTTTGTTGAGTTCTTCCTCCCCCGTGGAACCATCCTCGTGAGTTGCGTTTACTGCCCGCCCTCTTCACGTGAAAAAGCCTACAGACTTCTCGACAGTTCCCTGGAGGCTGCTGCTTCAAAGCCTTACGTGAACACTCTTATCTTCGGCGACTTCAACTGCCACGTAGATTGGTGCTCCCACAAGGTTCCTGTTCCTCGTGACAACACGGACGATGTGCTCCTCGAGACCACGACTGCTGCGGGCCTGGTCCAGGTGTGTCAGCAGCCGTCGTATACGTCCCGCGAGGGTGTACCGAGTTTTCTCGACCTCGTCTTCACATCCGACGCAACACGGATAGAGCTTGTGGAAACTTCCGAAGGCCTCCACGGCAGCGACCATCTGGCCGTGGAGCTACGTTATGCAGTCTCCCTGCCCCGTACTGGGCATCACGCCCGTAGGCTGTGGAGGTTCCGGCAGCTGGACTTTGGGCACATGGCTCAGCTGGCCCACCTGACGCCATGGTGCATGACCACCACCGGTTCAGACTGGTCATCAAATTACGATCTCTGGTGTGATTTCATGTTCGCAATCCAGAAGGAGTGTGTGCCCTGCTTCACACACTCATCGAAACGAAAACGCCTGCCATGGATCACGCCCGACATCATAAAGGCAGCGCGAACCAAGCGGATATTGTTTCGAAGGGCGCGCCGATCTCATTGCCCAGCCGCCCTACGATTGGCAAAGGAGCACCAGCGTACGCTGAAGGCTGCTATCTACGTCTCCCACCAGCAGTATGTTCGCGACATTGCAGAAAGAGCCAAGACCGATCCAAAGGTCTTCTGGACCTTCATTAGCCACCTGCGTTCTACGTCACAGCGACCGAGTTTTACCATCAGTGGTCGCGCAGCTAACTCCCCACAAGAAATAGCCAACCTCTTTGCTGACCATTTTGCTTCTATCAACAACAACAGTCCGCCTCCGAGTTCCTCGGGATTCACAGCACCAAATGTATGTCAACCGGAACTATCTGCACCAGAACCCCTGCCTGTGTATGCAGATGACGTTCGACCAGAACTTTCCAGGGTGCTGTTTTCAGAGAAAACATTGCAGGAGGCACTCGCCAAAATCAAGAACTCTTGCAGTCCTGGGCCAGATGGGGTCGCTCCCATTTGGTTTAAGCTGTTCTGCTCACATGTTCTTCCAACCACATCCAAGTTACTTCAGGGTCTACTAGACAGTGGGGTCGTCCCAGAAGCGTGGCAAGAAGCGCTGGTCACTCCACTCCACAAGGGAAAGGGGAAGCCAGTGGACGAGCCAAGGCACTACCGTCCGGTTTCGATCACCTCAATTGTTTGCCGGACATTTGAGAGGGTTGTTAACGCCCAACTTCTAAGCTACCTCGAAGAATCAAAATACCTCTCGGACAGTCAACACGGCTTTCGTAAGGGCCGCAGCTGTGAAACCGCCCTCTCAACCATAACACATTTTATTAGTGACAACATGGACAACCAAGGCACTTCGGACTTAATACAACTTGACCTTAGCAACGCATTCGACACCCTGAACACTCAACTCCTGCTAGAGAAGCTCGCCCATGCTGGGGTACAGGGCTCCCTATTTACCTGGGTCTCTGGCTTCCTGCGTAATCGCAGTCAACGGGTTCTGTACCACGGCACACACTCTGCACGGACACCCATCTCGTCTGGTGTTCCGCAGGGTTCGGTCCTTGGTCCGACGCTGTTCCTGCTCTATGTGAACGACATGCCACGCAGTGAGAAGTGTCTTCTGGTGCAGTACGCGGACGATACGTCAATTGTGGCGTCAGTGTCATCACAATCTGACGCAGATCACCTCCAACTGTATCTTGCTGAGGTTGAGGTCTGGACCACAGCGCAACACCTTCGTCTCAGTACCTCCAAGAGTTGTGTTATGCGCTTCACGAACAGTAAAAAACGCGACAAACCCTCTTACACTGCCGGAGGTGCTCCTCTTGCTATTTCGGACCACCTGACTATACTGGGTGTCACCTTCTCGCGGAACTTGGACTTTTCCGCACACATTGCAACTGTTGTTGCAACTGCCCGGAGGACTCTGGGTTTCGTTTCTCGAGTGACAAGGCCGAGTGGACCGGCGGCACTGCGCACACTTTATACTGCCCTGGTCCTACCCTCGTTAGAATACTGCTGCGCAGTGTGGTCGCCTCCTCAACAACACCTCCTCAACCGCCTAGAAAGTGTGCAGCGTCGTGCATCACGCATCATTTGTGCTCGGATCCCTGGCCATACTGATATATCGTACTCCGCGAGGTTGAAGGTCCTTGGCTGGCGTCCTCTCGACCAGCGGCGAAGAATTTCGCGGGTCCGTGTGCTGTGCCATCTGCTCGACGGGTCACTTCCTGGCAACAGACTGTCCGCCCTCGTACGTGTCAGCAAAAGGACCGGGCAGCCTCAACCACTCCGTGGCAGGACTCTGCGACACAGCGAATCATTGCTGCCTGCGGCTATCAGGGACTTTTTGACCATGCCATTGGCTGCCCGTAGTCCTCTGCCCAGGGAGCCTGAAGAGTCCCAGGCTCTCTGTAGAGTGTTCGCAAGACAAATGTCTTCGAGCCAGGGTTAGGCGCCGCTCACACAATTGCGGTGGAGTGGGACGGGGGGGGGGGGCATTTTGTGCCTCTTGCGACGTCTTGGGACCGAATGCACTGCTGCGGAGCTGGTCCTAGAACGTCGCGGGGGGCTTGGGGGCCAGTCTTGCCTCTCTCCGTCCTACTCGGTTGCGGGTCTGAACTGGGCTCTATTCTAAACTGGCGCAAACTTTCAGCTTTCTCACCCTGTATTTAGCTTCATTGTCATCATTTCATTTCCTTGTCACATCTTATTTTAGTTTCGTGGACGTCATTTTGTGACTCTTATGTACACGGCGGCAGGCAAGCAGGCGCACAGGCGTAAGGGTTTTAACCTCTCTGCTTCGCCTTGCACGCTGCCATGTACGTGCCTGATCTGTGCAAAATAAATCAAATCAAATCAAATCAAGAAATAAAATTTCACAACCGGGTTTGCCTTGCCAGCAGACGACACAATGGCTTCGCGGGCTCAGTGGTTCTTTTTAGGAGTACACGACCTACACGACCGCTTTGGAATGATGTTGATGACAATCGACGAAACTTACATTCTCGGGGTGAACTTTTCTGTGGGATTTCGGAAGCGAAGAGAGCCCGTGCACAGCTTTGATCGACGCTCGAGGTGCGCGAGCGCGCGAACGTCTTCCTCGTGGAATTCGCTTCCGAAATACTTGAGAAGGTGAAAAACAGTGACGCCGAATCACGTACGACGACGACGACGACGTGCAGGCCAGCACATGTTTCAGGGATTTCGCACACTTGCTTCAGTGCACATCTAGATCAGACGAACTGTCCGTAACAGACACGTATACATGTACACGTATACATGTATATATATATATATATATATATATATATATATATATATATATATATATATATATATATATATATATATATATATTGGGGACATTTAGCAAAAAAAAACATTACCGTGTTCCGCGTACCGCACTACCGGGCCTGAAGCCACGATTTTAAGCTTGCAGCCCCGCGGTCACGGGCATCGCCCGAGGAGCGGCTTCAAAGAGCTCCCCTCTGGGCGGTACGCGAAACATGCTTACTGGCTTGTGCAAAAGTTACTCTTGTCGAAGATGGAATCAAGTCTGACAAACGTGAAACAGACAGAAAAAAAATTAATTAGCGAAGACAGGCGCCTACAGAAACAAAAAGAAAGGATGAGCTGTCGACGGCGGCAGCAGCCAGCGGTGGTGAGTCGGCGTGACGGCTGGCTAGTGAGTCGACAAAGTCACGCCCGACTCTTCATTTACTACACTCGGCATCTCGAGGCATTCGACCTAGAATGTTCGTTGATTAGTGAGCTAGGGCGAGACTGACTAGGCAAAGGGTCATTCTGGCCTGGATGATGGATGGATGAATACGGCTGAGCCCTTTGGATCGGGCGGTAGCTTACGCCACCTAGCCAATTTGTCTTACCATTTAAGCTTAGAATATTTAAATGTGAAAACTATATACACTCCACACTGAACAGAAAGTGAGGCTATAAAACCCCCTTGCCATCAGTTAATAAGAAAATACCTAGTTTTCTCGTGCTTTCTGCCACCATTCACTTAATCTTTGCTTGGTAATCTCTACTGTCTTGTAATCCACTTTTCCTTCGCTGTCTCTAAAACCCAATGACTTTATTAAATCTATGTTGTCTTCGGTAGGCATAGGGTGAAGCCCTTACAGTAGAGTATCAAGTGCTCAGCCGTCTCGTCCACCTCTCCACAAGCAGCGCACACTGTATCCATTTCCTGGTACTTCGCTCTGTATGTTCTGGTTCGCAAAACACCTGTCCTTGCCTCAAACAACAATGAGCTTCCCCTAGAATTATCATAAATGCTTTCTTTGGCAATAACTGTTTTGTTTAATCTATAGCTTTCCAGAGCCCTCTTTGTCTGCATTCCCTCTAGCCACCGATCTCTTTCTGTGGCCTTAACTTTCTTCTTAACGGAGACCTGCTCTTCCGTAACCCCACTATAGCCTAAAAACTTTCCTCTTAATTTCCTAGTGCGCTGTCTCCACTTTGTGTCTATACTCCTCATGTATAAAAAGCTAAAAACCTTTCGTGCCCATTGCTCCCCATCCATTTGCCTCAACCGATCCTCAAATTCTATCTTGCTCGCAGCTTCCCTGCCCTCAAATGACGCCCATCCCATGTCTCCTTGCACTCCCTGGTTTGGCGTTTTGCAATGTGCCCCCAAAGCCAGCCTACCTACTCCGCGCTGTTTTATTTCTAGTCTTGCATGCACTTCGGATTTCATGCATAGCACTGCGTTTCCAAAAAGTTAAACCAGGCACCATGACCCCTTTTCCAAATCTCTCTCACCACCTCATACCTGTTGTAATTCCAAAAGTGCTCTATTTTTCATTACAGCTGCATTTCTGTTGCCCTTACCTATTATATACTTTTCATGCTCACCCGAGATAGGGTGCGCCTGACGCGCCACCACCGCGCCGTGACGCAACAGAGATGAGTTCGTGTATATTTTACATTCGGAGGTTAGAGTAAATTCGAATCTTCTAGAGGCACGGAGAACCGTTCTTCCTCAGTCATGCGCATCAGTCTGAATTAAAAACTGCAGAATGAGCAGGATTTCTTTTCAGTTTGATTAGGTAGGCACAAAAACGGGACACCCACATTACGAGCCTGAAAACGGAGTTTGAGTCTTCGAGCTGCTCACCTAGAGTCAAAAATAATTGCTCTTTCATTACATTGCACGTTATCTGCAAAATTATAAAGAGGGCCCGATGCTGCTTTGATATCAGGTTTTCAACAGATGCTTTTCTCGCTGTATTTTTAGCAAATCTCCATGCGTGTGATGATTTTTGTCAGGCAGTATCCCGTATCGCACGCAAATATAATTAGTTTTTTTATAAACCTGATTAGTTTTTAGGCCTGCCATGTTCCAAATAAACAAAACCGGAGCGCCCCTAGCGGACGCCACCGACGCCGCGCATGCGCGATGGGGGTGTGGGCAAGAAGCTCGCCGTCGCCCATAAACAAACCATTGGAATGGGATGTTGTCGGCGTCGGTGTGAGTCCCCGCGCTCTTTTTCGCGTTGGAATTGTTGATTCTACGTCTTCCTGGCAATGTCTGACTACTTGAGCGGCCTCAGCGAAATTAACGAGGCTCGTTACACCGCAAAACTCGGCGTGAATAATGTAACATGCGGCGATTCATTCCGCGTGGACGCCGCAGAATGGACGCTAAAGCCTGATTCACATGGTGAGGTTCTGCTCGCTATTTTCAGTCATGACGTCGCTCGGGCTGCAAAAGCCTGAACCGTAGCTGAGATGTCGACGTCGATACTGAAAATCGCAAGCAGAATCGGACCGAGTGAATCAGGCATAACAAGTCGGTGATGGCCACTGGTAACAATTATCAACATCTCCTTGTATCTACTGTTTACACCGAGCCTACTTACCCGAAGCAACCTTCAAACTTAAACGTCTTTTGAGGTCTGCACTTCTTATCGCAATTACCGGGTCAACGTTTGGTCTACGGGCCGCTGTCGTTTGAACGAGCAGACGACAAGCAGAAACGTTTGAGAGAGCAGACGACAGCTCGAACGATGAGGCGGCCGTTTGAACGTGATGACGCACTGAACGTAGTCCGCAGGTGGTCCGTGCAACTTGACGGTTTTCCCGCGTTCATGTTGGAACAAAACAAATAAATCTGACGACCACAAGTATCCGTGAATTCAATCCAAAGTGCTTTCCGCCCAAGCAATCGTGGTCCGACGGCGTCTGTTTTTCCTTTTTCACGGCCCTGTTCACGTTCTCGGACGAACCGAGCAGGCAGAAAACGCATGAAAACTGACCTTCAAACCTTTCCCGACTCTTTTGGTACAGCCCCAGTCGCGGCGTTTTGACGAGAAGGCAGGTTTTTGTCCGGTTTCTTCCAAAGTAACACAGGAATGCACGTGCCCCATGGCGGCTTCCGCCCACAGCCCCAGACCGGAAGTGCGCCCGACGCGCCACCACCGCGCCGTGACGTAACAGAGATGAGTTCGTGTATATTTTACATTCGAGGTTAGAGTAAATTCGAATCTTCTAGAGGCACGGAGAACCGTTCCTTCTCAGTCATGCGCACTTGGGGTCTGAATTAAAACTGCAGAATGAGCAGGATTTCTTTTCTCAGTTTGATTAGGCAGGCGGTACAAAACAGACACCCACATTACGAGCCTGAAAAACGGAGTTTGAGTCTCGAGCCGCTCATCTAGAGTCAAAATAATTGCTCTTTCATTACAATGCACGTTATCTGCAAAATTATAAAGAGGGCCCGATGCTGCTTTGATATCGTGTTCTCAACAGATGCTTTTCTCGCTGTATTTTTTAGCAAATCTCCATGCGTGTGATGATTTTTGTCAGGCAGTATCCCGTATCGCACGCAAATATAATTAGTCTTTTTTATAAACCTGATTAGTTTTTAGGCCTGCCATGTTCCAAATAAATAGAAAGTCAAAATCGTATATCTTTGTGCAAACGATTCAAACTGTTGCAGACACTTCAGTCATTCCGTGTGCGTTCATCGAGCGTTCGTCGTCTGCAACAGGTACCTCGAGACGTATCGAGGGTTAAAAGTTGCCGACGCAAATATTTTCTGATTCTTGGCAAACTTCTGTCGTGGTAAGTGTGCAATCCAGGCTTCCTTTATCTATTATTTTTAGACGTTTAAATTCCACATACGATTATTGACCGATCGTTCTTTCAGAGCGGAATCCAGTCCCATGTATTCGTCCATAACAACGCCCCTAGCAACGGTTTGTTTGGAGCAGTGACGTCACACTTACGGGGTCAATAATTAGTGCAACAATATATATCTGGGCAACGCTTCACTTGTGACGTCATATTCGTCCGTGACATCAGGTCTTTCGAAGAACCCACGTCTATCCGTTGTGTTTTTCGAGCGATCCGATAGGTTGACCCTGACATCGGCAGTGCGCCTCAGATGTTTCAATTTGTTCGTACAGAAAACTTTCCCGTAGCTTGAAGAAAATATTATAGACCAGGTAATCTGAGAACCGCGGGTCACCGTTAACCTGACAGCAGGGTGGAAGCTGCGAGCTCTTTGGACCAGTCAACCGTTTGTCATTTTGCACGACGTGATCATGCTCTCTTGGCGATCTCGCCCTTGGGGAATAGGGTCAGGCGATTAAAGGCAGGCTATTAATTTGTCCGGCAGGCACGTATCTTCCACCGTTCTGTCAGCATAGCGACACAAGCGTCCAACCAGGGGAGAAAAATAAAAGCTTACAAACATCCCCCCTCCATTTTATATTTATGTGAAAACCTTGCGAACGCTTCCGATACCTTGTCCCATAAGCGTGAAGGGTTTATCTTCAAGTCTATTAGCTAACTAATGTAAAGCCATGGTGCTCTTAAAAGAACCACCTTTCATGGTCGCTGTTGCCACCTCGGTGGCTCCGAGGCAAAGCGCCGGCTC
This sequence comes from Ixodes ricinus, assembly GCA_037355805.1. Taxonomy (NCBI): domain Eukaryota; kingdom Metazoa; phylum Arthropoda; class Arachnida; order Ixodida; family Ixodidae; genus Ixodes; species Ixodes ricinus. The sequence goes on along the minus strand of JAZHYW010035900.1, from coordinate 6,711 downwards.
ACGGATCTCCAGTTGGGGGGGGTGTTGAATCTTGGACGCGCTGCACGCAAACAGGCGGAGGCTTTTTGCGGAAAAGGCGCCATGTAACCAAGCTTTCGGTTGCACGATCGAAAGATCCCCGTGTTGTCTAAATGAATCCTCAGTCCTCCGCTGTGGCGTACGTGCCAGATGTCCTTCGTTGGTTTGGCACGTAAACCTTCAAATTTACATTTATTTATGGTTGCTGCATGCCCTTTCACTTTGAAACGGAAAACAGAATTCGGACTGTGTTGCGGCTGTAGTATTTTCAGTGAATACGTTCGTTTATTAACTATCTCCTTAATTACTACTTTGCTCATTAGTCATAAAAGTCGGGAAAAACAGGTTGCCCCGGCGACTCTGGCGAGAGTGTGATTGCGGGCAAACGGAACACAGGTGTGAAGTCGGGCAGTCACTCTCCTCGTACATCGTACAAAAGGCACAATGTTCTCTGCAGACATGATGACACAATTATCTGCGGACATTCCTCAAGCATGCTCGAAGCAGGTTGACTTCGTACATGCTCCAAACCTGTCTGCAGACTGTCTTTTGTACGATCTATTAGCTGCGTGACCTCGGCTCTTGACTGGACGCACCACGGTGGGGAACAAACTCACCACTGCCAGGATCTCATCCTTGATGCGCTGCATCCATCTAGCCCTCGCCTTGCTGCGGAACCCGTGCACCACGATGTACAGCTTCTCCTTCACGTCCAAGAGTTTGGCGATGGCGTCCATGTCGCCATCGTAGCCCACCTCGAGCAGCGGTGTCGGACTCTCGCCATTCCCGTTGCGGTTCGTGTGCACCAGAAACCGTGGGTTGACGCGATCGGGAGTCTGAGGCCGGAGGTGACTGACGTTTCCAGACATCGGAAACGAACCGTTCACCTTCGGGAACACGAGTTCGGCCTCGATGTTGCCATTGCTGAGCAAGCTTGTGTACTGAAACCTGGGGCAAGAGCAATAACCGATTGCATCAGCCGGTTCCGTTGCGCAGCCACTGGCGCCCGGGGGTCCCCATTGCAGGTCCGCGCGAAGGGGGGGGGGGGGGCGTGTACGAGAGGGTATACGAGCTGTCTCGTGCACTGTCGCCTGCCTCCCGTCACTTTACTCCCGTGAACTAAAGTCGTGACGGCATAACGCGTGCGTAGGAACGTTTAAAGGGGCCATGAAACCATGTGGGTCCATATCACATGAGCGAATGACATTTTAGCGAACAGCGACATTTGAGCGAATTGACGTTTTAGCGAATAACTGGGGCGCGCGTTAACCCACCCTCCGCGCTGCGCTTTACGCCGCTTCGCGGCGACAGTCTGCGGCGGCTCATTACAAAAATGTGAACCGATTTGGCCCACCCGAAAACGCCGCTTCGCGGCGTCCGACTATTCGCTAAAGTGTCATTCGGTGAAACGTGGGCGTTCGCTCAAACGTCATTCGATCAAGTGAGTGCCCCCAAACCATGTTCCAACTTCTTCCTCCTTCGCTTTAATCCTCAACTAAAAAATAAATTGAGAAATCACGTCGTCGTGACATGCTTTGGCACAGGCGCGACGACTCCAAGCTTCCACCGTGCTTTCTAAGCACACCATAGAACTTGTCATTTCTCAAGTGATGATAAGTTCCGTCAGGTCACCGATTAGCTACGAACGCGAATCCAAATATTCGTCGACGGATTGATTGTTGACGAGCGCACGTCCGAGTGACGCAGTTCTCATGTCCAATGCTTGAGCTGGTTTCGGCTGACGTTTTTTGGGTACCGCGGATGTGTCATAGTGAAAAGGCGGAGAGCTTTTGAAGGAGAGAAGGTAGGAAATAGTCCGCTATATTTTCAAAATGTCCGTACCGGAAAGCTGGTTTTTGACTTTCTACCCTCTTTCTTTTGGCCCACTAAGCGATATGCGATTAGTAAAGTCGCAATCTAGAATCATTTATTCCTGCCCAAAATTCAATTCATGGCCTCCTTGAGCCGGGTCACAATGCTTATACTTCATACAAAAGACAGTCTGCATGCAGATTCGAACGCGAGTCGCCGCGAGATCCCTGCTTCGAATGCCGCATGGCAATGAGTTCAAGGAGAAAGTTGGCCCGGCGGCATTCGAACCACGAATATAGCGGCGACTCGTGCTTGGAGACTGCCTCGTGTAGGATGTACGCGCAGTGTGACCCCGGCTTTAATGAAACCGGTCTATTGTACACAGGTGAGCTCTCGAGGGTAGTCAGTAATTAAATAACGCATAGTGACTGGCGGAAAAGGGGGAAGCGCGACCCGAAACTCGATCATGCTGTGGCATTGGCCTCGAGCGCGGCAGCCTCGCCACGTTGTCCGCTGCTATCAATATATTTTTGTTCCTTTCACTCAACATAAATAAACCACGTCGATATCACGGAAACTTTCTCCCTGAACAACATAAATCGACGAGTTCTTTCTTGTCGATTTATGCTCGCGGACAGTTTTTGCAGTCCAAGCAATGTGCGCACCTGAGCTTGTGCATTTTGAGCGCCCAAAAAAGCTGTGCACGCGACCTATTTAATTCTTCTGAAATGCTCCAGAAAGTTGTCCACGATTCATGGAAGGGGTAGCTGTGACTGGAAGTCGATGCTGACGTCTCACTCCAACGCAAGAATTCTTGCGTTGGAGTGAATCGTGCAAAAAGTGCCCAGGAAAATGAACACACAAAAGAAGGACACTGACACCGGCCCGATGACATGACTTTCCTCTGCTGGGTTAGCATGACAGTGACGGAAATGGCGCGATCGGACGATGTCGTGTCAGTGTTCACTAAGCTCTCGTTTATTTGTCGCGGGTTATTGGGTTCGTGATGCGTACCTCTTGAGCGCAGCGTTGATATCTTCAATTTCGACGTCGCTCAACTCGACGTCTTCGTACTCGGCGTCCTCGGGAGCGACATTGCCGCACGCCCGGAACACAGTTCCTGCTTCGGAGAGTGAGTGAAGGGATGTTAGGGAGTGGCCAAGGACGATGCACGACAGATGGACGTGAATTTGTGATTGCCATACCAGAAAGCACAAGGAGAAGAGGTGAAAGTGTCAACTGCATGACTTCTTCTGCTCGTCAACGTCAGCGTAACGGCCCCGTAAACCTGCATTAGTCATTAGGGAGTTTTGGCAGATTGTTTCGGTAACTCATATACCGATATAACCGATACACCACAGACGCCTTTGCGCATGATCGCGTCGGTGTTGAGTATCGTTATCGGAACGATCTGCTAAAACTCCATAATAGGGAGTTCTTGTAGAGTGTTCCGTTACCTCCGATAACGATACCCGATATATCTGTACGATGCACACGTAAAGGTGTCAGCGGAGTGAATACTTTCCAATAGGGTGTTTTCACGCGACGTCAATCCGCCATTTTGTTGTTTCGATGTCAGCGTGATGAAACTTACAAGCTTTTTTGCACTAGCAATTTGAGGGTGTGATGTGAATCTTCGGAGTGCTAAACCTTCTGCAGGCGCCAGACTTCTCGTAACAACAAAATGGTGGACGAAACGACGTCGGTGAAAACACTCTATAGGTAGTTCTAGTAGATCGTTTTGATGACTCCAAGAACGATACCCGTTGCTCCGCTGCAATGTTGGCGGTGAAATGGGAAAAAAAATGATTAACTTTTTTAATAAATAATATTTATTTTATTTAAATCAGATTCATTTGACTTAGATGCATCTTTAAGCATCGAAGATTGATGGATATATCCGTCTAATCTGAGAGTGACGGCAATGCGGAAGAAATAACTTACTGTCAATTAAATGCACACTTTGATTAGGAAGTTCTATATTGACGTAAAACCTGCGATGCTAAAACAAAAATAGTTTAATTTCATGCTTTAAAAAGCTTCTTTTTTTTTTGCTTTTTTTGCGTTTTGATTTAGTTGCAAGAGAACGTGACTTTTCTAGTTCTGGTTCCTAACTTCCGCGTTCTGATTTGCTTGCAGTAGGACATTACGCAACTGACGAACTACGCAGATCGGAAAACTCAACTCTCTGATTCCCTCAAAAGCACACTGCATCTTTGCTGGTGTTTAGCCTGACATAAATTTTCTTCTGGTCGGTGGTTCTGATATAAATTTTCTTTCGGTCGATGATCCAAGAACCCAAGCAAATACACAGCAAAGCATCAAATTATAGCGAAACGGTAAATAAAGAATATTTTCGTTATCATTTGTGTGTGACAAGGCTCGATTTAAATCATCGTAGTAAAACTGGCCTGATTTTAATCATGCTTTAAATCACTATCTAGATCATCTTGATTTTTATTCTTCACCCTGGTTGGCGGTAGCGCGTTACCAATAACGGCGTTACCGCTAACATGTTGCATTTTTGGTAACGTAGTAACGTACTCGTTACTTTTTTAGAGAAGACTAACGTATAACGTAGTCATACGTCTTCTTCACAAACCTTATAAACAAATTACACGTAACTTTTGTTGTGTGCTTTTAAGGCGCCAAGTTATATGACTTCTTGCACTCATCCCAGATACCTTCAAAATTCTGCCGCTCCGCTCCTCACTCAAACGCTCCCACTTTAGAAAACCCCAACGCCAACGCCCTTTGTTCCAGTGTCGAAAAACGTTGTCGTTTCATAAATAAAAGGTAACGCAAAAGTAACATGTGTTACATTCATCGTTAGCGGTGACGGTGGCGCGTTCCTTTTATTTGCAAGTAACGGATAACGTATTTCGTTACTTTTTTTCCGGTCACACCTACAACAGTGCTCCGTTGATGCCTTGGTGCGTGCATCGTATCGTTATCGGAGGTATCGAAATGATCTACTATACTTCGTTTCACCTTAAAAGGCAACTCCGGTTAATATTTTTTTTTTAATTTGGGATTACGAGTGTTTTCAGCTAAGGCAGCGTCTCCGATTTACGAGGTATCATTATTTCTTTCGATATATTGCGCGTATAGTTTAAGAAGTATCACTGCTTAAAGTTTGGTTTCGAGCGTGTACGGCTAAGCCGAAACTATCTGCTAGGGGGATGGCAACACGGATCATCAGACGTACGGCCGCGACGTGACGTCACGACTGGTGCTACTCCAGTGTTGCTTGACTAAAAGCCAACCCACTTACCGCCCGCTAGAGAGCAGCTGGTCGCATCCTTAAAATCGGTTTTAGTGGAGTTCGCAGCTTCACTTTGAGGTAATATTTCGTCTGTGATCATATTTCGTGCCACTGAAGCGATACCAGTCATTTATTTCGGTTTCGCGACCGGAGTTGCCATATAAGAGAGTTGTGCAACGATTTCAATGTTGAAAATTTGCAGTTTGTCTTCTTTATATTGTTTATCTAAGCAGGAGTGACAAAAAACGCGTCACCTTGCCCCGTAAAACTGATATTCCGCTGCGTAACCGCAAAGAAAATAACAAATTATTTGCCGATTGCTCGCCGCGACCATCGACGATGCTAATACTTGAAAAGTCGACAGTCCCGGAGGAAGCGGCTGGGGTCTCTGAAGAGAGAACCCAACGGGAAGCCAGGTGATCCCCCAGAGTACGTCACTCGAAAGAAGACGTGGAGAGTTGAGAGGCACTTTGACCTTCGATTCGTTTCAGTTTCTTAAATAAAAACTAGCGCGCGCAAGAAAATAGGGTTTTCTGCTCTTCGCTCTATAGGTGACACAGATTAAGTTCCGGCAGTTAATTGGCCCAAGTCCGAAAATCCTTGCACCGCCTTTTTAAGTTCAGACGCTGTCGACGCTACGAGCTGATGGTACTAATCAGACAGAGTTAAAAGCGCACCATCATGGTGTTCGTCATGCTTCTATACGTATTCTATCATTGCTGATCCAATTATAAAAATAAAAGGCCTACTAAGTTCTAACCAGCGTTTTGACACTGCTTGATTGGTCCCATTGCCTCGTCGGCGTCAGGACTTAAGCTGAAACGAGGTCTAGAACTCATGGTCCTTATCGATTGGATTCGTACTCTTCTCTGCCTATAAGAGGGTGCCATCCCGACGACGATGAGCACAGCACAGTCAGCAGCCCACGCTTAGAGTCCGTGATGCTTTAAGTAATCCTAATGTTGTCCGGTATATGAGGGAGATTGCTGCCTAATAGCCATGTATTGCCATTGGTAGGCGACAGTAAAACAAAAATTAACAGTGAGGTCAATCATCTATAAAACACAGAATGCGGCATGTTGCACCCGCGATCCTACCATCGTTAGACTAACTTCCCGTGTATAAACTGAAACTAAATTGATCTTGACATTTACTATGGCAACTGGCAGCTTAAGAACAGCGGGGCGTGGCCTATTACGTTAATTAACGCCCCTTACTTCGTGATTGGCTGTTCGGGATTCTTATCGGCGAATGCCACAATCCGCGATTGGCTGGGGAGCACTGATGAGATGTCTCGCGACTCGAAGCAGGACTCGACGTGCCTGCTTTTCTTTAGTGACTATGTGTGATGTATGAAAAATGTGAATCATTTCATTTCTGCCGTTGACTGACAATTACATAGGTCGTTTGTGCTAACTCCCTGCACCGGTCTAATACAATCGATACAATCACGTTTCCCGTGATGACTTATGTTTAGGCGTGATCAGGTTAGTTTGTTTAGGCGCGATCAGCGCCTGAGCGTAACAATCTAAACTTTTCGTCAAATATTTCACAGGTCGGTTTTACCTTGTAAAATTACAAAGCGTAGTTCCCTTTCTGTAAAAAATAGGGCAAAA
>JAZHYW010035897.1:0-20120 GCA_037355805.1 Ixodes ricinus | reverse complement strand
GACCTCATCCAGCATCCAGCCAGCTGTTGATTGACTTTGCTAGAAAGCCGATCCCGCATCCAATCCAAAGCCGGAAGCAAACAAGAATGGCGAGCGAGACCAGCGTGACAACGTCGTTGGCGTGGTTCACGGCATGGTTCAGGTACGGTGGCTCCAGGGTTAAAAATTGTATGTGACCGTGGTGGTGAGTGAAAGCGCTGCATGTAAATCTATGCGGGGCAGAAATCGCTCGAAGTTACCGCCCGTGCTTTGATTTCGATGTTCATCTTCTGTCGGTTTTGTCGTACCTAGGCGTAGTGAACCAACTTCCGCTCAACAACGCCGACGGTGTTGACGGTGTTGACGGCCCTTCGCCGTATCCCCACGATCGTTTCGTCGGCATGTCCCGCGAGACGGAGTAGCCGTCAAGTAAGAGAAAGTACGAGCCGCGGAAAAGGGATGCGGCCGCGGATTGTTTCATAGTGGCGAGCGACGGCACTTTTCTACCGTTTACGTTCGCGCACGTTTTCGCATCGGGTTTTGCCCGTTCGTGGTGTAGATGCCCTTTGCCTTTCGTTGCATCGCGCCGTTTCCGCGCTTCGAGCGCACCTTTGGGGTTCTCGGTCGAGTTTGATCGAGTGCGGACGAGGTTCGCGTTGCGAGCCGGTCGAGACGACGATCGGTCGGCGGCGGCCTCCGTCAACGCCTCCGTGTGGTGTTCTGAGCGTTGAAATGAAATTAGGGGAGGGGGGGGATAGAGTCAATCGTGTATACGCGCAAGGCGCATTTGTCACTGACTCTTGGGGTAGGGTGAGGGGAGAAAAGTGGGGGTGAGTGGGGGAGGAGATAGAAATAGAAGAAGGAGTCGGGCGTCAGGAGCGTCGTCTTACCGTCCCGCTAGCTCGTCGTCCCATCGTCGCTCTTAATCCGTGAGTGGGGGCGGGGGGGATAGGGGGTTCCAGCACTGGTGGCTGGCACTGCGCGGTGTCCGAAGATCAAGGCGGTCTCCGGGGTTGACCGCGCCGTGTAGGAGGAGGCATGCGAGCTCGCCGAAACGCCGCTGCCGGGGCATCGGATTGTGCCGTCCACGAGACGCTTGTCCGTTATTTTATTTGAGTAAAGCTATACGCACTCCGGAGTGCATTTCGGACGAGATGGCTATACGCACTCCGCCGAGAACTCATGCCCGTCGGGCCACCCTTTTCGAACGGTGCGTGTATCACTGGTGAGCGTGTTAACCCAGCCCCCCGCCTGCGTTCACGCCGCTTCGCGGCGACAGTATCGGCTGCTAATTACAAAACGTAACCAGTACACGCCGCTTCGCGGCGTCCGGCCGGCAACCCAAGTCCCGCTGTCCCCGATCGCACCTCCGGAAAGGGAGTCCCATTTAGTTCTGCGAAGTTTAGTCGACAACATCATCGCAAAAAAGAAATGTCGTAAACATCGCATTATGCCTCGACAAAACAAAATGTTCAGAAAAAAAAAGAAAAAAAAAGTACGCCCACCGCGGATCGAGCCCGCGTCCACTTGCCTACAAAGCGGACGCCTTGACCCCTACCCTACGCCATCGCTAAGAAAACTCGTTGTGACCAGTCGTTTTATACGAGGTTAGTGGAGTGCGTATAGCCATCTCGTCCGAAATGCACTCCGGAGTGCGTATAGCTCTACACATTTTATTTATCCTTGCATCAGGGTTTAGATTATGACGGTAACCTTGCATTTTTTACCATACTTCGCAAAGTTGTAACAATCTTTCTACAGGTGACTCCTAGAGCCGCTCGTCAAATTTTGCGACGCGCAATCCAACTTTTTTTTTCGACACATTTTGTTTGCATTATAACTTAGCGGCAATTCAAAACTTTCTGCTCGTAGCGCAATCGCACCGAAGCTGAAATATTCCGCACATACTGGCTAAACGTCATCATCGTATGCTCGGCTCGTTTTTCGAAGTTCGCATCAAACGAAACTAGCTACCTTCGATGAAAATACGGTGTATGTCCAGGCAGTTAGCAGCATCCTACGCCTTGGTAAGCGCAGCCGCGCGTTGTAAAGTCCACCGCCAGCATGGCACAGGGCCCCGTCCTTACCTAGCGTGTCGTCATATGCAAGGAATGTATACTCCGTTCGCCCCTGACCTGAGACTAGAATCTCCGCCTTCAGCGCGAGCTCGCTGCTTTCTGCAGTGCTTTGGTTGCGCGTGCCTGCGCGTTCGCACTTGTGTTAGCAAGAGCAGAAAGCTTGCGTTGGAGGCGGAGCTTCTAGTCTCAGCTTAATGGGATACGAACCAAGGAATTTAGTGTCCATAATAAGTGGTGCAGGTTCTTTCCACGAGACAGCAGCCGCCGGTGGGCCGGCAGCTACAAAGCATGGTGTAAACAGACATTTACTCGCACTGAGCACCGTTTGTTTCTCTTCTACCGCTACTTCTATTACTTGGCGTATACCGGAATGCGACGTCGTCGTGTTTCATTGTGGTCGTGCATGGGGATATAGCCATGGAGTTATTATAATGTACGCTAAAGGTTGCGAAGACGTGACAGTGTGAAGTAACTTGAATGAACATCATGTCTGACCACGCCTTTCATTCTAGGGAGGAGGAGTACAATTCATCGAAGAAAATGACGAAATACCGGTGGCGCCCGTCCCTCTGTTGTGGTTCGACGTGAGTATGTGTCACGTTACGCGGTGAAAAAAGAAGAGGAAAGAAGAGGTGCCAGGCCAGGCGGTAAAAAGTGAAGAGGAAGAAAAGAGGAAGCTCGAGGAGATCTGGCTCGAGCAGGGGACGGATTCGACGGTGCCCCGAGAACGCTGCATACCTCGGCCATGACCCGCAGATGCAGACGGATTTGACGGTGACTCGAGAAAGCTGCAGCCCTCGGCCGTGAACCGCAGACGCATGCCGACTCCACCGTTACTCGGACCCGCAGCCCTCTACAGGGACATAAAGTATCACGGCGGCGAACCCTGGTACCCTGCGGATAATTTCTCGGCGTAACTTGGGACACCTCCAACAGAGCACGGAGGTACCTCGGCAGCGACCCCTGGTACAAAGCATCGGATTTCGTCGACAACACATCGTCAAAATTCAACGGACACTGGCGACCCCAGCGCCTGATGTCAGCGACCTAAAGAGGGACGTGAGAGTTCAAGACATTTCTAACTGTACATGTGTAAATACCTAGGCATTAGTCATTTTTTTTTATTTACGTATATCGCTGTTTTATATAAATTGATTTATACCGTCGATCTGTGCACTCTCCTATTTCACTCAGACATTTGACCTGAACCACGACATATTGGCGAGCCTGCCAGGATCAAACCCCTGAGTGAGAAAGGATTGTTTCACGGGTCAGCAGTTAACAACAGCTTCTCAAAATGGATTTAGAAAAAATATTGACGATGAGTAGTTCTTTGGGCCTGACGAAAGGAGAAACAATGAATCTCTTTGAGGAGGAGAGGAAAGGCGTTAGAGAGGAAAGGCTGCTAGCTAGAGAAGATGCCAAACTCGAAGCTGAACGAGAACAAGCGAGGGCAGAACGAGAACGAGCTTCTTTCGAGCGTGAGCGAGAGATGATAGAACTGAAGATTCGGCTAGCACAAGCCGAAACTTCAAATGATCGGTCAACGGACAACGAGGGAGGGGAGGTACAACCGCGAAGAAGTGCGTGTTTGAAAAAATTAATGCCACCTTTCGACGAGAAACGAGACGACCTTGATGCATACTTGCACAGGTTTGAAAGAATCGCAGTAGGCCAAGGCTGGGCAAAGGAGGAGTGGGCAACATCCTTGAGCCTCTGTCTAGTGGGAGAAGCACTAACAACGTTTGGTCGTATGCCAGCATCAGATTCGCTAGATTACGGATAAGTGAAGGTTGCACTACTTCAAAGATTCAGACTTACAGCTGATGGCTTCAGGGAAAAATTCAGGAAAAGTAAACCTGAGGAAGCTGAAACTGGGTTACAATTTTGCTCGAGACTAAGCAATTATTTCGATAGGTGGCTCGAAATGTCTGAAACAGCGAAGACTTTCGACGCTGTAAGAGATAGAATGATAGGCGAACAGTTCCTAACTTGCTGTCATTCTAAGCTAGCCATTTTTTAAAAGAACGGAAGGTCGATTCTACACGAGAAATGGCGCGACTAGCAGACCACTACTTAGAAGCACAAGGGAAAGGCAATATGGGAAAAATAAAGGAGGATGTCAGTGCAGGAGAGGATCCCGACTTCGGTAGAGGAAAATCTATGACTAGCGCTCAAACGGGAGGAGCAGTGAGAACAGCTCTCAAATGCTTCTTATGCAACAAGTTAGGGCATAAAGCTAGTGAGTGCAGAAGCGGGTATCGAAAAGCACAGGCGGGAATTCGTTGTTGGGAATGTGGAAAAATCGGACACAAGGCTGAGGAATGCAGAAACGTGTCGAAAAACAAAGTGGCATGTTTTTTAAACCAAAGGAAGGCATCATCGACCGAGCCCAAAGAGGGAAACCAAGAGAGGACAAAAAACGAAGTGAAGGCGAGCACTGACGACACAGATGCAAAGTATGGTTTGCATATAATGATGCCAGTGGTGGAAGGCCGATTTCATGGCAATAAAATAGCCGTGCTTAGGGACAGTGGTACAAACACGGTATTAATAAGAAAAAGCCTGGTGCACGACAATGAGCTTACCGGGGAGTCCACGGGGGTAATTCTAGTTGACAGGACTGTGAGGATGATGCCTGAAGCCATCATATACATCGAGACGCCCTATTACACAGGACAAGTAAACGCAAAATGTGTTGAGGATCCACTCTACGATTTAATACCAGGTAACATCTCGGGTGTGAGGAAAGTAGACTGTCCCGACCCAGAATGGTTAACAGAAACTAATGAAATGCCTGGTCGTGAAGACCACGTTTTGGGCAAAACAGAGAGCCGTCGTGAAAATGATAGTAGGTTCCCAGCTGTGAACAACTGCTCTGTGCCAGAGTCAAAAGGTGGGGAACACCTAGTAACCGAAATAGAGAAGGTACCCAGCAAACCTGCGCAGGTTGACACTAGCATCTCGTTTGCAGTACGATCTAAGGAGACTAACGAAACGGTAGAGAAACCGTTACCCCGACTAAAAACGCCGGTCATAAGGTTGCTAGAGGTCACGACACAAGAAATAACCAAAGACCAAAAAGAAGATGACAGTCTCCAGCGATGTTACGGGAACCTCGATAGGAAAGCACAGAAATGGAGATGGGGCGTAACGACGCAATACACTATGAAAGTAGATATGTTGTTCCGGAGATGCGAGTATGATTCGGGCGACGTGATAGACCAACTCATCGTGCCAACAAAGTATCGAGAGAACGTATTGGAGTTGGCACATGATGCCCTCATGTCGGGTCATCAAGGTGTGAAGAGCACAATTGCTCGAGTATCAAACGACTTCTTTTGGCCCGGGATGCAAAGCGACGTCAAACGCTATGTAAGATCTTGTGACGTGTGCAAACGTACAATTCCCAAAGGTGCTGTCAAAAGGGCACCAATGATACCAATGCCCATAATTGAGACACCTTTCCACAGGGTAGCTATTGACATTATCGGACCGATAACACCAACGTCATGTAAGGGCAACCGGTATATCCTTACGATGGTCGACATGGCCACCAGATACCCTGATGCGGTGGCGCTAAGAACAATTGACACGCCACATATTGCAGAGGCACTTGTAGAGATGTTCTCGAGGTACGGAATACCCAAAGAGATCTTGAGTGACCGAGGATCTAATTTCACTTCGGACCTCATGAAGGAAGTCAGTCGTCTATTATCATTCAGACAGTTGTTGACCACGCCATATCACCCCATGTGCAACGGACTTGTTGAGCGATTTAATGGAACAATCAAACAGATGCTCAGGAGGATGTGTCAGGAGCGCCCCAACGACTGGGATCGGTATATTCCAGCCCTGCTCTTTGCTTACAGAGGGGTACCCCAGGCCACGTTGGGATTTGCACCCTTTGAGATGTTATACGGGCGGAATGTAAGAGGCCCCTTGACTATACTGAAAGAGTTATGGTCAAATGAAACTTTGGACGAAGAGTTAAAAACATCGTATAAGTATGTGTTGGAACTGAAGCACAAGCTAAAGAAGACGTGCGAAGTAGCACACGAGAGCGTAGGGGAAGCTCAAACAAAACAAAAAAGGTATTACGATCGCAAGACCCAGACAAGAAGATTCGAACCAGGAGACTTAGTGCTCATTCTGCTGCCAAGCGATCGCAACAAGTTGACCATGCAATGGAAGGGCCCATACCAGGTTACCAGGCGGAAAGGGGAGGTGAACTACGAATTGCTCGTTGGTGGAAAAAAGAAAATGTTCCACGTGAACATGTTGCAAAGATACGAAGATCGAGCACCCAAGAAAGAAAGTTGCGCTGTAATAGTTGATGCATACACGTCGGATGATCTAGGAGAGATCAGGACACCAAGTCTAAGCGAGCAACATGGAGCACACAACGTGCTTATTAACCCTAAACTAAGTCCAATACAAAAACAGAACCTGTGTGACGCGATAACACAATATCAGGATATATTCTCCGACCTACCTGGACGAACGGACGCGCTGCAATGTACCTTGCGACTTACCACCGAAAAACCTGTGTACGTCAGACAGTATCCTCTGCCGTTCGGAATCCAAGACCAGGTAGAAGAAGAAGTGCAGGAAATGCTAAAATTAGGCATCATTGAGCGATCAACTTCGGCTTACAATTCCCCTATCGTAATGGTGAAGAAGCCCGACGGATCCAATAGGCTAGGTGTCGATTTCAGAAGCCTAAATACGGTATTGATTAACGACGCCGAACCAATACCGAGGGCAGACATGGTATTCACCAAAGTGGGTAAAAAGAAGTACTTTTCGAAGATAGACTTGGCGAAAGGCTACTGGCAGATACCTCTGGAAGAATCGGCAAAAGAGAAGACTGCCTTTTCCACAACTTCCGGACTGTATCAATTCAAATTCATGCCTTTCGGGTTAAAGACGGCAGCAGCAGTGTTCACAAAGTTAATGAGACATGTCCTTGAAGGTGTCCCTAACGTATACCATTACATTGATGACATATTAGTAGCCACGGATTCATGGGAAGAGCACTGGCAAACGCTAAAGGAAATATTTGCACGCCTCAGAAGGAACCAGCTCACGGCAAAACCAAACAAATGCGAGCTCGGTTTTGATTCTGTAACATTCTTAGGCCATAAGCTAGGTATGGGACGAATTGCTCCAAAGCCAGAGGTACTGGAAAAGATACAAAAGGCATCGGTGCCAAAGACAAAGAAACAAGTGAGAGCCTTCCTAGGTCTCGCTGGATATTACAGACAGTTCATATCAGGCTACTCGGAAATAGCAGCACCGCTGACCGAGCTCACAAAAAAGGGACGAAGCAATGTCGTCACGTGGACAGCAGAACACAATGCCAGTTTTGAAGAACTGAAGAAGAAGTTGGCAGAACCACCAGTTTTGTTGGCGCCGGATCTGTCCAAACAGTTCGTTTTGCGTACAGACGCATCTGACACGGCAGTAGGAGCAGTGCTCCTGCAGGAGCATGAAGGTATGCTGCATCCTGTGTCATATGCTAGTCGTAAGCTGAGCGCAAGCGAGAGAAACTTCGCAGCCATAGAAAGGGAGTGCCTTGCGCTAGTGTGGGCAGTAGGTAAATACGCCGTGTATCTTTATGGGAAAGAGTTTGTGGTTGAAACTGATCACCAGCCCTTAGAATACCTGAACAAGGTGAAGTTAAACAACTCTAGGGTGATGAGATGGAGTCTGGCCTTACAAGAGTTTGCATTCCACGTAAGATACATAAAAGGAAAGGATAATATTGGGGCGGATTATATGAGCAGGGTATAGCTAGGCACATTTGAAGTTCATTTAGTTGACATATATTGAGATGTGCTCACCGAAAGAAAGGGTAAATCAGGAGTTGGGATAAGGCAGCTAATAAAAGTGGTTGAATTTTTTTTTAATGAAATACTAGGTTAAGGTTTTTGCTGCCTCAGCGATTGTTGAGTTCATTTTTTGTTAAGCGGCAGGGAAGAAAAGTGGTGTTATTTTTTTGTGCGTGTATCGAACTTGTGCATCGACCAAGTGAAAACAGGTGGAAAGCCGCGTAACCTGAAGGAATGAGAATTTAGATAAACTAAATACTGAAGAGGGGGTTATTGTCACGTTACGCGGTGAAAAAAGAAGAGGAAAGAAGAGGTGCCAGGCCAGGCGGTAAAAAGTGAAGAGGAAGAAAAGAGGAAGCTCGAGGAGATCTGGCTCGAGCAGGGGACGGATTCGACGGTGCCCCGAGAACGCTGCATACCTCGGCCATGACCCGCAGATGCAGACGGATTTGACGGTGACTCGAGAAAGCTGCAGCCCTCGGCCGTGAACCGCAGACGCATGCCGACTCCACCGTTACTCGGACCCGCAGCCCTCTACAGGGACATAAAGTATCACGGCGGCGAACCCTGGTACCCTGCGGATAATTTCTCGGCGTAACTTGGGACACCTCCAACAGAGCACGGAGGTACCTCGGCAGCGACCCCTGGTACAAAGCATCGGATTTCGTCGACAACACATCGTCAAAATTCAACGGACACTGGCGACCCCAGCGCCTGATGTCAGCGACCTAAAGAGGGACGTGAGAGTTCAAGACATTTCTAACTGTACATGTGTAAATACCTAGGCATTAGTCATCTTTTTTTATTTACGTATATCGCTGTTTTATATAAATTGATTTATACCGTCGATCTGTGCACTCTCCTATTTCACTCAGACATTTGACCTGAACCACGACAGTATGAAACAACGGCGTGAGGGCAAGCAAAATGTCTGGGGCGGACATCTTGTCTCGTGTGCAAGCGGGCCAACACCAGACCCTGACTGGCCTTCGTTCAGAGCATCAAGTTTGCAGAAATCCAATAAGTATTATTTTTATACTGTTCCTTTTCAAATAAAATCCTGATGATGTGCTATCACAAATTTTTGATCTGCCCTCTGTTAGCATGCTTGAACACATTAGCTTGCATGCAGTTGCTCAATTTAGCTAGCTCCATAAGCTTCATATTGACACATGCACATTTACAGTAGTGACCGAGTCCTTCAATACGCTACTGGTCACAAAACTTTCTCGTAATGCTGTGGGAAAGCATTGCATGCTGCCAAGAAGGGCCGTGGTGCTGTCCTACTCTGGAGAGGTTTGACGAACAGCTTAGAGGCTTGTTTCTATGTGCAGCAAGTTGGCTTCGGCGCCGTGCTGTGCAGCTTGTGTTAGTACCTTGAAATATTGTACCACTGGCCAGATTTTGGTGTTTGGTGAGATTGAGATAAAGGTGCATGTTCTGTGGGAACATGAAATTGATTTATTGTGGCCCTTCTCGCTGTCAAATGAGATTGTCAAGAAGGTGCCTCGGTGAATGAATCGATACCCAAAGCGATTATGTGACAAAGTATTTTTCCCCGCCACCATTCTGAAATGTACGGAGGAGTCCAAGGGGCAGTGCCTGGGCACGTAATGCCCCATCTCCCGAAAAAGAATTGGCGCAATGATTTTGTTGCGATTGGTTGGAGCAATACTGCCAGGGGCTTCTATTTTGCTGTGGACCTCCCCATTGCAAAGGCGTCCCAAAGAGCTGTCTGTCCCTGCAGACTGGGTCCGGAAAGACGTACACCATGGGCACTGGGTACGGCCAGAACCTGAAGGAGCACGAGCGGGGCGTCATTCCCCGGGCGGTGGATCACCTCTTTGCCGGCATTGCTCGGCGCCAGGCGGAAGCGCGGGAGAAGGGGGTCCCTGTTCCAGACTTCAAGGTTTTCGTCCAGTTCATGGAGGTAAGAGCTTTACGCAGCAAAAAGATTCGCATTTATGCTCGGCCTCAACTACTTTGCGCTACGCTGTCAAAGCTGCGTCTTGCGCCTCTTTCGCCCGAGAACACTAGCAAATGACAGGCAACTCTACGCCACGTGCTCTCTCACCAGTGCAAGGCGGCAGCACTTTAAAAGGCGCGCAAGCCTTATACGTGATCCACTTATAACGATACCAGATATAATGATGCACTGCTTCTAACGATGAGTTTCTAGAGTTTCTGGTCTAGAAACGATCAGCATCTAGTCCAGATGCAACGATAATCGGTTATAACGATGGAAGTTTCAGGTTTTCTCCCTTTCGTTATAAGTTAATTGCATTGTAGACCCTTTACGGCAACTTTGCATGGCTGCCGCCATCTTGAAATTGCTTGACCCTGCCGCCAAGGCTGATCTTCAGTTTCTCGTCGGTAGAATGCAGAATGTCTTTTACGAGTAGTTTTTAACGACTGGAACAAACACGTGTCGTAGCCAGCGTCTCGAACGCGTGACGTGCTGGCAGGGTCACGGACGTTAACTGTATACAGTTCATATATAAATTCCAAGCTGCGCTCGAACCTGTGTCAGTGGGCTGGCAGTCGGATACTATAGCCCCTGAGCTACTAGCACAGCTGGTTTGCCAGGGGAAATGATAGGCTCATGCAAATATTCAATGTTTTCAAATGTTTGATCGAATCATATACCATCCGAAATTCGATTCAAATTCCGGTATTCGGAAATTTCGAAATATTTGACGCGAGCTAATAGCGAACTTCGAGGCACTTCTTTTGGGGGGTTTCGGTTTAATTTAACAAGTACTAGTGCCATGGACACGTCCAGGTTTGCTTTATTTTTTCTTTCGGAAGCGGCTTACCCTATTGAAAATTCCATCAATATACGTAATTTGGGACACTGACTGCCAGTCAGCAGCCCTGGTGAAACGTGTCCTGATGGTCCATCAGATGACGTCTGACTGCCACTGCCAAGGGAATTTCATCAACAAGGGCAGCATTTATATAAGAGTAAAGCTATACGCACTCCGGAGTGCATTTCAGACGAACTGGCTATACGCACTCATAAATATCGCCAAATGCCTCGACAAAACAAAATGTTATAGAAAAAAAAAGCAGGTTCACCGCGGATCGAATTTGAGTCTACTTGCGTACAAGGCGGACACCTTAACCCCTATGCTATGCCATCGCTTAGAAAACTTGATTTGACCATTCGTTTTATGCGAGTTTAGCGGAGTGCGTACAGCCATTTCCGGCCGAAGTCCACTCCGGAGTGCGTATAGCTTTACTCTTTATATAAAGCTCAAAATCCGACGTGGCAATCTTGGATGGCTATGAAATGGTTCACAAGCC
The DNA here is from genome assembly GCA_037355805.1 of Ixodes ricinus. Lineage (NCBI taxonomy): Eukaryota > Metazoa > Arthropoda > Arachnida > Ixodida > Ixodidae > Ixodes > Ixodes ricinus. The sequence continues at coordinate 8,923 of JAZHYW010035897.1, read as the reverse complement.
GAGGTGGCCATTTTCCATGGCTGTGAAACGGTTCACAAATCCTTAAAATGAATGTCATTCATGACATCAAAAATCAGGGAAAGTGTGTACCCGTCCTTTGTTTCTTTTCCCCCTTTTGAAATTTGCGTTTTTCAGGCAAAAGGGACATTCGTTTACAAACGGGACCACATGCACCGTAAGCATGTTTCAAAGAAACGCCCTCGATGTCTGAACCTTTCGGGACGACCGTATACACTTTAAATCACAAAACGTATGCGACTCCGTTGAAGTTAGAGAGCAAACATGCATGCTACGACAAACAGCCCTGGCTTCCAGAGACGAACGCGAGCAGCAGACATATCTGAACTACGCTCGCGGATGCTTTTTGTCTGCACTCTTCATGAAACAATAATAATAAGGTGCGACACCGCGGTAAGGCCAATAGCCCATGCCAGATAGAAAGGTTTAAAGTTTCTAGCCTAAACCTCTCGGACCGAGTCGGGAGCATTTTAGTATTGCCGCGCGAGATTCCAACAATGAGCGCATCGCTCTAAAGAATGCTTCGGCTGCATATGTAGTTAAGCCTTCAGTATGTTATGCAAAGCACTCGTACATCAATCGCCGAACTTCAGCTATACTCACCTGCCATGTAGAGTACTTTCGCGTCGTAGAACGATCCTTTTGTTCTCGCGTCTCCGGCTCAGTAGACCTGGTACACCTTGTCGTCTTCAACTACACCACTAAAGTCCCTTACATAGCCGGAACTCACGACAGGCTGGGTCTTGTCGAGTAGAAATTCTACTACAACATATGCCATTGTATAGCTGGTAGAGCCCGGGCAGGATCGACAGGTTGGAGCAAGCGGGCAAACAAAACGAGTCGAGAGCGATTGTTCATTGAAGCTCGGCGAAGCGAAAGTGGCGTGTTCGGCGTTTCGGCGGGCTTCTGATCAGGGTTGTCGGTCGGTTGCGTGTCATATCTCTAACATCAGCGGTTTTATGGGCTCACGTCCCGAAATCATTTTCTTGTGCTTAGACTTTTTTTCATTTTCATAGATTTGACGAAATAGGGGTATCCGAACGAACTTTAAGTCCTTTGACCGTACATCTGTCTGCACGTCAAAGCTTTTTGACGTACAGTCAGAGACAATCGATGTACAATCAGAATCGCCACCAAGAAATGTTGACGGCATTTCGCGGTGGCCGACTGCCACCAGAAAACCATCAGAAAGCCGACAAGCGGGGTAAGACCGGAGTTTGACTGTCGGTCAGAGTAACTTGTTGGCCAATCAGACATGCTTGACGAACAGTCAGGCACAGTCAGCAGCCCACTAGAAAACATTGACTGCCAAACAGTGTTACATTGATGGATTTTTCGTTCAGGTAGATGGCCAACATTAGCCAATAGCCAAATAAACTGGCTGCGTCGTTGGGACCAGTCTCTGCAGGCTCTGATCATCATGGCCAACATGTCAACTGCTGGCAACCCAATATAAAGATATTTCACAAACATTTCTCCAGGCACTGAAGCTGAATCTTTAACATGCAAAGCGTTTCTGAAGATTCCGAGAACGCTTGCAATGCACCTGAAGAGACACCCGGACTGAAACTAGGCCCACCTCGACGAGTAAAAGCACAACTAAGCTGAAGCAGGCAAGCAAACCCAAGAATCCGTAGCCACAGATGACTAAAATGATGGTTCATACTCATAGTGGTCTAAGAGTCTGATTTCCTCGGCATAATGGACGCCTGTCGTTATCCCAAAGTGTTATGAGTCGAAGAAAAAGGATCAGAAATAATTTGTTGTTTAGAATTCTCTTGAATGCGGAATCAGAGCGCAGCTCTTGAGGAGGAGGGAGTGTACAGAGGGTTGGATCAACTCCACCCAGAGCAAAGGCCGCAGCGCTCGGAGTTGTGACGTCACAGATTCACGACGAGTGCGCCGACCTGAGAGGAAGGCTTCTCCGCAACACATGCTCTCTTTTTTTTCTCTTAAATGTATTTTCCCAAAGACGCCAAGCGGCGCACGCTCCGGCCTTTTTTTTTGTTTTTGTTTTTAGCTTTCTCCAAGCCCAGGGCCTCCCGGGGCCGTTGCGCAATGGACAATTTTCGCCTCCTTTGAGCACGGCGGCTTGCACAAGTGTCGCGGCGGGAATATGCGAACTGCTGTAACCGTCTCTTGTCTTTTGTGTTTGGTGTGCGTGGCGGTTTACGCGTGATGGTTGTCAAGTTACAGGCGGCTTTCGGGATAGCCATGTCTCATAAATGCTGTGTCCCTGGGTGCTATGGGAACTATGAAACGTCGTCGAAGAAAGTGTATGTGTTTAAGTCCCCGGAGGATGAAGAAGTCCGAAAAGTATGTGTGCGGGTGATTCCTCGAAAAAACCTGGTTTTATCGACGCATACCAGGGTGAGAACTCTCATACCTTTTCACCTTTTTTTCAGATATTGAATTTATTTCGTTGAGTTTTACGCTGACGTGGCAGCGAAGGCGACAAGCACAAGCTAGCTCTCGCTTTTAATTTTAGAAACGTATCTTTGTAGCGCAAGCTCCCGTTTTCAAAGCCACGGGCAGGAGCCTGTAGCCTTCGCTCTATGTGCATGAGCAACCAACTCGCCCGAACCTCTGTGTTAACAAGTCCCCTTCTTGTTCCTACATCTGTGGCGCACTTTATTAAAGGAATCAGTGAAATCGTCGAGGTCTCGGAATCTGAAGGAAAGTTTACCATGGACGCCGAACAAAGGAAAGCGACTTAGAGACGACTTTCAAGAACCAGAGACTTCTGCAGAGGACGATTCCAATGTGAATTTTTTGTGCAGTCTTTTTGACAGGCTGGACGCCTGGCTTGACGTATAGGAGAGCGAGAACCTTACCAGTGGCACGCTAACCAAGGAGACTCACGGAGCACTCCGTTAAACAACCCGTGCACTCTTACAGATTTCCGAATACTGCTTCACTGAACTCGGGCTGAACTATGTCCTGCTGGGAAAGATTCAGACTGATAGATTGGAAGACCGTTTCGGGAAGTACAGGCAGCTGGCTGGCTCGCAATATCACATATCTATAAGGAAGCTTTATGGAGGTGAAAATAAGCTGCGACTGCAGAGTACGTTGCCGGCAATCCCGTGTGAAGACGAGCGATGGGAGGAGCTTGAAAAACAAGTAGACACGCCACGGCCCAGCTGCAACATAGTATAGTTACAGGAGAGGCAGCGTCACAAGCGATAAATTAGACCCTCCAAGTCCTAGTCTCCGTGGTAAGGACCAGGGTACACAGTTTTTGCTGCTTTGAAAAAGCCGAAATGTCAAAAATACAGGGCGGCACTTAGCGAAGAAGATAAGACGGCAAGAGTTTCCCAGGCGCAGGAGAACTATTCTCTTTTCAAGCAATTGGATCGAGGGGGGCTCCTTTATCCACCTATGTTCGCCGTTAATGCCATGACACACAATTACGTTGTTGCTCAAGAACTCTCCAAGCAGGCAGAGTTTATGAAGGTTCCGATCCAGCGTCAGTTCGTCAGCGAGCTCACAATGAAACTGCTGTCTACCAACGAGACTTCTGACTTCGACGCATGTGAAGAAGGACACACAAGTGAGCTCGTGCTGAAGAACTTGTTCTGGTGCAGCACGAACATTGTGCTGAAAAACTATATTGGAAAGGTGAACGAAAAGCTTATGAGGCTTAATCCCAAGTCAAAGAAAAGAAAATGTGAAACCCTAAAATATAAATAATTATTTTATATTCAGTGCAACAGTTGTCATAGCAATATTATTTTTTACATTGCCGTACATGTGATGTGTCTTAGTGTCGCGAAAGCTAAAAAGTGGAATCGAAGTTGCCTGTGTTTAAATTGTGTCAAGATGGATACAAGAAGAAAGTATGGATACACGAGAAGATATAATTTGAAGCTTTTAAAGGTAAGAGAACTTATATTCACAGCATCCATTCGTAGTGTGAATGATCGCGGGTAGGTGTTTGCTTGAAGCTCTCACAGCTGCATGTGTCCCTTACTGAAAATTATGCTTTAAGTCTGCTAAGTTTGCCTGCACTCGGTTAAATCGAAACTTGTGTGCTTTGATCTAGGCAGTGTCTTTGCCTCTTTTTAGTGTCTTTTCTGCGTTTCATTTTTTCGTTTTCGTGTCTCAGTTTCGGATTAATCACTTTATAAAAAACATTCCCCAGTTCGCCTGCAGTTTTTTTTTATCATGTTTACTTCTGGTAAAAAATACATTTCAACACATTACATTTTTTCGTGCTTAACAAGTCCGCATTTTTTAAATCTTCTTTTTATTAGCTTCCCATACGAATTCAGTAACCGCACATGTCATCACCAACTTGATTGGTTCTGTTATGCATTTTGGCGGGTCCCATCACTTACAATATCGTTTCAGGGCATTCATTTTTTGTTTCTTTGTGTCTTCAAACTCCTACAGATAATTAACGCACCCAAGGTTTGGATGCCTAAAACGAAAACCCATCTCTCTCAAAACGTCGTTAACCTTGTTCTTCCACATAATAACAATAATTGTACGTCCTAATATGCTGCCCGTGTAACAAATAATGTTTTCCAGTCATCTAGATATTTATCAATCGTTTTTTACCAATTAACAAAAGTTTGGGTCAATCAAAAATGCCGTTCTACGTTGGTAAATCTATGCGCGACGCCTTCAGTGCAGCGCTTTTCCGCGGCGCTCGTCAGCCGACTCGTGTGACGTCACCGGAGGAGCGCTGCGGCCTTCAGCTCTAGGTGGTGTTGGTTGGATATGCGCCTCCTCCCACTTTGTACCCTCCCTCCTCCTCGCCTGCGGCCTCCCATTTAGTGGGAAATTCTTGCTAAATTTCCCGCTAAATTTAGCGAAACTTTCTGCACTAAACGTAGCGGGAAATTTAGCTAAATTTTGCCACTAAATTGAGCGGGAAATTTAGCGAAAGTTTTCTCACTAAATTTAGCCTAAAAATTTATCGTAATGCAACGTGCACGGTTACACCGATGGTGCTGCCGCTCAACCCGGAAATAAACACCTAAAAACTACGGTGTAAAAAAAAAAAGTATATATATATATTATATATATATATATATATATATATATATATATATATATATGGGGTTATCTTCGCAAGCTGAGTAGAGTGCCTTTCGATTGCAAGGGATGGTTGGAGATCGCGTGCGAGTGACAGTCACGTGTGCGTTCACGGAATGGGCACACTGCAACACGTGCTGGCATTGACCTGCGCACAGATGACAGACTATCGCACTGCCTAAAACCTGGTGCTCTTCATCTCGAGTGTCGTCGATGTGTGGGAGCTTCCATCCCAACGTGTGCCGATGTACGTCGTTACCGATAATGGAAGAAACGTCGGCGGTTGCACGGCTGTCCTGGATTGGCGTGCAGTGTTTTGCGCACAGTCTTCAGCTGAGTTTCAGTAACGCCAAAAAAGAAGTGGCTGCATTTTTCTAGATCCGCGCGAAGACCACAGCGATTGTCGGCCGATATAAAACGAGCGCAAAAGTCCGAGGATACCTTCTTGAGATGCAGAGGAGCAAGCACTCTATGGAACCATGGCTAAAAGCGCTAAAACGACGTACACAAGATTGAAAACAAACACGGGCGCAACTCACAAGTGTATAATTGTATAGCGCCCATGTTTGTCTTCTATCTTGTGTACGTGTTTTAGCTCTTTTAACCATGTTTCAATAGAGTCAACACCAACTGGCCCAACAACAAGTTCTTTTACAGAGCATGCGCTCGTATCCTTTGGAAGTTGCGCAAGATGCTTTGACGGAACAGTGAGCACGCCACGGTGGCCAGACTCGCGAAGTTGCGTGTGCTCATTACCGTGGAACTTTGAGATTGTGACACCTTCGACAACCTCAGCAGGAGCGAGTGGAAGCTGGAGCTGCGAAGGTCCTACATCCGCCTGTCCAGGCCACGACCCAACTATGTGGGGGCTGTTACCAACACCCTCGCGAGTAATACCCCTTTCGCAATGCGCTCAACATTTAGCAGTGTCTGATGAGGCAGCATGGATTGCCCCGAGCCTTTGAAGAAGCATGAGGACCACCTGGCTGTGTTGGTGGACCCGAGTTCTAAAGATGCTCGCTACACTCGGGAACTCAGAGAGGCGACAAAGGAGACCAAAGGATGCAAATGATGCGTGGAAGACAGGAGACTCCAGGTGTACAGTAGCAAATGAGGACTGCTTGAAGGCTGCCCTCCTACTCTTTGGTGTGGTGGGAGTGCTGCAGACCTACCATTCCCTGGTCGCAGCTGCCTGTAGGAATCGTTGGGTACCTGCTACACAGACAAAAGGCTCTTTTGAACTGCACAAGCTGTTGTAAGCTGCATAAGGGAGTACTTTCTGCAGGAAAATCTCTAGATCCTTGAGAAAATAAAGAGTTGCCTTTATTTACAAATATTCAAAGAATTCGCTTCGAAATTATTCGATACCAGTTCCTCTTCCTATTGATTTCGCTCCCAACTAAAAAAAACACTATTCGCGCAATAAATGGTTTTATTTGAATGCAAACCTAAATAAATAACAAAACTAAAACGGATAACTAAATACATAAAATAAATCTCAACTAATGAAAAAAGGAGCATAAACGTCACACGGAAAGTGTGGGACACATTCTGTGCTTCCTGGTCAGCATGATCAAGCCCGTATAATTGTTACTTGTTCTGATTAATTTTGGCTCCAGTTAATCGCGGCGCATCTTCTTCACGAATGGAAGCCGACTGCAAATGGCTCGACGGAAAAATATGGCCCGAGTAACACGTTAGGCACCTGGGTAGTTAGAACCGTGGTGCGGTACAAGACACCCCAGGCAGACACCATGTCGGCCGATACTGGGATTACGTCGGCCAGTACCGGGAGCTGTAGATCGGATCCCGGCCAGGGACGCCGGTAAGAAACCGACCGCGGCCGATATCGGGGACTCGTTGTCTAAACTGGCCAGTAACTCCCGGAAAGTTCCCGATACCGGCCGACATCGCTTTCTTGCTGTAGTCACCGGCCAGTCTACACTCTTAGAAAAAAGGGTATCGATAGTCCTCCTTTAGGGGAGGAACGGTATTGTAACCTATGTTCCTACAGAAAGGGAGAAACTTTCGTCCCAGAAGCAGGGGAGCAACTAGTTCCTCCGTCGCCTGCATCTCATTATGGCGGCCTTGAATCGAGCAAATCGATCTCAATAAGGCTTGACGAGGACCCTACGTCTCTTGTACGGGACGAGAAGAGTAGCAAAGAAAAGCGTAACACGAGCTTTTCGCGAACTGTGTTTATTTCCGAAGCCAGATTCCCGCCACAGGTACAGAAACTTGCGTTTTGAAAGCAGTTACTCAGTCTTCTCGTCGAGAGCACTGCGATGTTAAACGGAGACAACCGATACCCAGTTACTTCGCGCAATTTACGACTTACCTTTGGTGTTCCTCGAGTCACAATTCCTTCGTCAACCGCACATCACGGAGGAATGGCAAACTCAATCCGCGGAACCAAAAGCCGCCCTCAAAAGAACAAACTCGAAGCAGCTGTTTATCGCGTAGCGTGATGGAAGGTTAAATCGCTTGCCACCAGATGGCAGGGTCAAGCAGAGTAATTGCAAGTAGCTAGGTTGGGTGGCGCTAGGTACTAACCAATTCATGTTCTACAAAAAAAATATTTTTATTTCCTCAGGCCTCCAATGCGCTTCGAGATCCTCGGGAACCTCTGCAATACACACATTACTCGTACTACAAGCATCAGGTGAACATACAATGAGCACATACACATACATGGAAGATACACACATCAATACAACGGCACACTAGCCCGAACACTACACCAAGCTCTGCGTTCCCGTCTTTTATACTGGTCGTTTTGAACGTACGGAATTTCTCTGTGACTGAATAAGATATAAAAAATATTCCCAGCAAGTTGATCTTTTCCCAGCGAACCTCTGAGAGTATTTTGAATGGCCCAGGGTATGAATCTCTTATTAAAAAGCAAACGCTCGATCATCCCGTAATTATTTGAAAGCCAATAAGTCAATTCGCTCGAATGCGGTTCGAAGCCACGAGTTTGTTTCCCCATACGGCACGTCGTAGCCTGTATTTCTATTGTAGTGTTTGTTTTTCTATTTGTGCTGTTCGCGCAAGACTGCAATTGCCGTCTTGAATTAATCTCTGTAGAGCGGATATGGAAGTGGAGCTTCACGGGCTGAGAAATCGGTTTTCGATCAACTTGAACGCAGTCAAAGCCGCGACTTGCGGCAGGTGTTAAGTGTACGGAGCTACGCCGTGGCGAGCTCGAAAACTTCTAGCGCTCATCCCAACGCCCCACTTGGAGGGCAGTTTCTCCAGGAACCGCAATATACTTAAACAGCAAAATAAAGGATAGCTCTTTTTCGATTTTACCTACTATTCTTTTTTAATGCTAAAATTCCACACTGTAAATATACGTACTTTCCGTCATGATTTCGTACTGTTCAGTCCTTTCCCCAGAGCGCAATCGCTCTCGGGGACGAGACAACCGACAGTCACATTGGCCACTGTACGATAGGAGCTTACTGCTCAGACCAGCGTTCCTACATGACTATCCGCACGTCGATCGATTGCACCTAGTCCCTCAAGTGGTTTTAAACTTTTTAATGTAAAGCGGAATGTCAACCTGCGACACCCCACCCCCTCCGATCACGGCCCGACCAGCGGCATCAATGCCCTACAGTTTACGTCATCTCATGTTGTTGTTACACCACTGATACGCGAACACTCGGTCACATCGGCGATAATTCCAGTCTTCTGTTCACAACCCACAACACTGCCATAACGAGGTTGCTGACACGCACAAATACAGAACCACGTTGAACGCCGGTTGCACTCGGCATCGGAAAACAGAACCAAACTCTGCACGGAAGGCACCGAGGCAGCCGGCAGCAAAACCTGCCTCTCTTGGACGCAGTTTCTG